>WNWK01038275.1:0-18029 GCA_009830355.1 Cherax destructor | reverse complement strand
TGAAAAAGGAAAAATTTTCTTTTTCCTTTTTGGGCCACCCTGCCTCGGTGGGAAACAGCTGACGTGTTGAAAGATGATGATGTTACGTAGCAAGTTTATTACATAATTTTAAAAAAATATCATAAATAGATTAAGCAAAATGTCTATATTAAAAATTTTATATGTTAGAGTGATTATTATTGTGTTATTATTATAAATTATTAATGCACCTCAGAGTGATTATTATTGTGTTATTATTATTCTTCTTCTTCTTTCAACACGTCGGCCGTTTCCCACTGAAGGGGGGGGCCCCAAAAAGGGAAAAAACAAAGTTTCTCCTTTTACATTTAGTAATATATACAGGAGAAGGGGTTACTAGCCCCCCCCCGGTTTAGCCCTTTTACGACACGTAGGGTTTATTATTATCATTATTAATATGGCATCTTAAAGATTAATAACACACTTTAGTGATTTTAATGTGATCCTGCACTCCAGCACAGGCACAAGTTGGGGAGCTTAAAGCAGTTAAGTACTGTGACAAAGTTAGCTTTAAATGTAACAATGTAGCATTAAGAGTGTAGTGATTAAGGATAAAAAAGGACAAAACGAAATAAACTCCTGACAGAAAAAAAGCCGCCTGCCTTTTTCCCAGCAAGGTATGTAAACAGTGTACATACACCTGTTCATTTGTACATTATGGGTTTCTTATGAAAGAAATGATCTAATGCAGTTAGCATTACAAACCCTATTTTCTTTTATACTAACACATCTGAAGGAGGAAAGAAGGGGGAAGAGGTTTTCATATTTGGGAAGAAGAATCGCACCACCACCGGCCCCCCTCGCCCCCCACATTGTAATGACATACATACATATTTTATTTATTCTGGGAATTATATCAGGTTTTTGTGTTATTTGTATTTTTTTTATTTGTCAAAATTAGATAAAATTGTGATAGATAAATAAGCTGTTGAGTTGATAATAGCGTTATAGTGAAGTACTATTTTGTCATGCCCCCCTGACAGCAGGAACAATTAATTGGTTTACATTATTTCTTATGGGAAATACTGCTTCGAGTTTTGAACTTTTTTGAGTTTAGAACTAGATCCTGGAACGGATTAAGTTTGAAACCGGGTTCCATTTATTAAGGATTATTCTTGATCCATTTCTCACTTGTTATCTAAGTAATCTATCTCCTTGCTATGGTACCAGATGTGGTATTTGACTTTATGTACTCCCACAACACCAGTACTGTTTCCCATGATGCAATGATGAGCCAGTTTTTTTTTCAAGAAGGGACCTGGTCACCCCTGACCCCAAGTTGTGCGAGGGCCAAAATGGGTGACTGAGGGAAATTTAGTGCATTAACTTTGCAAATTAATGGGTTGTACCCAGTCAGCCAGTCGATGTATTAATACATCAATCATAATTTAGCCCCTTAACTGTCCAAACGTAGATCTACGTTTTTTGCCCGGCCCCCGAATATTTTGAAAAAAAAAAAAATTTTTTATTAAAATAAAGACGGCTTTTTTCCACATGTAATAGGATAAAAAAATTTAGGGTCAGTACTTCCCCAGATATAAGACTGTGAAGTTGGCACTAAATGTATGTGATGGCAACATGGAGTCCTGCCGCTTGCAGAAGTATTGCCGATGTACCTTTTTCTCATTATTTTTATTTACAGTACAGTGGACCCCCGGTTAACGGCCATAATTCGTTCCAAGAATGCTGTTCAAGTCCCGGCAATTTATTAACATAAGGAATATTGTAAATTAGATTAGTCCTTTTGGACCCTAAACATCCTTACAAAAGCACTTACAAAAATACACTTACATAATTGTTAGTGTTTGGAGCAGGCCGTTAACCGGGGTCCACTGTACAGTCATCCCTTGGTTTGATTGTCCCAGTTTTAGCAGATTTTGGTTTTCGCTGGCTTTTTTCGGGGAAAATTTGTCTCAGTTTTCGCAGATTGTTTTAATTTTCGCCAACCGTATGGGACCCGTCCACCAGTGCCACGCACATACAAAGCCGTGAGGCACGCCACCTCGCCCCCCTCCCACGCACATTGTCACGCAGTCAAAGCATTGTTTATGCTTGAGTGAACATCACACCAGGTTCATACAAAACATTTATTAACAACATTCTTTTTGGCCCTTGATTATTGTGTGTATATAAAAAGTTACCATGGGCCCAAAGAAAAGGCCAGTTCTTTGGTAAAAAAGTGAGGAACACTGTAGAAATGAAAAAAAAGAAATAATAGAAAAATATGATAGTGAAAGTGAGAAACCCCGATGGAGTTTAAGAGTGTAGCAGGCATGGGAGGTAGCATGCATGCAGGGAGTGTAGCATGCATGCAGGGAGTGTAACAGGTATGCAGGGAGTGTAGCATGTATGCTGGGGGGTGTAGCATGTATGCAGGGGGGGGAATGTAACAGGGGACCCGGGAGTGTAACAGGTATGCAGGGAGTGTAGCATGTATGCAGCGAGTGTAACAGGTATGCAGGAGTGTACGGTATGCAGGGAGGCAGCAGGTATGCAGGGAGTGTAAAGGGATGCAGGGAGTGTAACATGTATGCAGGGAGGTAGCATGTTGGGGAGGGAGGTAGCATGGCGGGAGTGTGAAGGTATGCAGGGAGTGAGCAGGTTGCAGGGAGGTAGCATGTATGTAGAGGTAGCATGGGCAGGGAGGTAGAGGCAGGAGTGTAGCAGGCAGGGAGGGAGGTAGCCCCGGGGGAGGGGTGGCAGGCAGGGGGGGGAGGAGCAGGCAGGGAGGGAGGTAGCAGGGGGAGGAGTGTAGCAGGCAGGGAGGAGTGTGCAGGCAGGGAGGGAGTGTAGCAGGCAGGGGGAGTGAGAGGCAGGGAGGAAACAGGAGGGAGGGAGTGGAGGCAGGGAGGGAAGTGACCGGATAAAGACTTTGTACCTAAATTTTATGGAAGGATTCCCCTTCCAAAAAAAAGGTCTCTTCCCCCCCTCCTCCCTCTCTTCCATCCAGCAACATCAGTCTTCAATAAAGGATAAGTGCTACATAGAGTTCATTCATTTGTGCATGTAAATCTATCTTTAAGGCCCCCAAAAAAAAAAAAAAAAAATTTCCAAACTTCTGGGTTTTTGGAACGGATTAATTGAATTTCCATTATTTTTATGTGGAAAATAGTTTTGGTTTTCGCCGATTTTGGTTTTAGCGATCCATCTGGAACGGATTAAAATCGAAAACCGAGGGATGACTGTATATAATTTTATGTTCTGATAATTACAATTTGTAGTAGTTCTTGTGATTTCATAGCCAATCTTTGTTCTGACACTAATATTAGGTACTGAAGTAGTACTCAAATAGTCACAAACACACTGACAGGTGAACATTTTCACCTACCTTGGTCACATACAATTGTCTAGAAATATATACATAGTATTTATGGGTCCCAGAAATGTTTTAGACACGCTGGAGTATATATGAAATGCCTTGAAGCATGGTGTAAGACGAGTGTCACTCCACTACTGACAGTGCAGCAGTGGAGTGACATCTGCTGATTGTTCACTGCCTTGGCTCGATTTGTTTTCACTGTTACACATAAACATGTCTGTCTGTCCATCTGTCTGTCTAGTTCTCTCTGTTTATCTCTGTCTCTGCTTATCTGTCTTTCTGTCTCTCTGCTTCTCTCTTTCTGTTTCATTGCTTCTTCTCTCTCTCTCTCTCTGTCTCAGAGAGAGCCACTGTAACCAACAGGTATTCACACGATGCAGAGTAGTCACGTCTGATTCCTGAACAAGTGAAAATCGTATTACTTGCCAGTCATGCTTATTATGCATTATACAGTATCTACAAGCACAGTATAACACTGTCTGGATTTTTGGTTTATCCTAGGTAATTTACACTATGTATAATTGTATTTATGTGTACCTGGGATAAAGACAGAGAAACAGAGATAGAGACAGAGATAGATACATACAGATAGATGGAGATAGAGACAGCCAAAGTCAATCAGCCAGCCTGCCGAACATGTATTACAAATTCCAGAATTGTTTCTCTTTACTTAGAGCATAGGTTATAGGACATTCTGGCAGGATGACACTACCAGTGGTACCAAAATTGAAAGGATGTTGCACAAATGTTGCACATGAGTTATTATCGGGGTTTTTTGATATTTCCTCGACCACTTGTGGCCACACCCACCACAAAGCCACTAAACTCGGGGTCAACATCACTTTCCTCTTAAAAGGGAGTGTTAATATGACATGACATCAGTGAATCCCTAGTGTTTGCCATGGTGTTTGCTCTAGCTGGTGCTCAATTGAACTGGTGCTCCCACAAGGTACTAAGTGGTCCCAGATTTTTTTAATACTGTGCACACGTATTAACCCTTTGAGGTCGAGAGGGCCTCTCTCAAACTTGTTCTCAGGGTGGAAAAATTTAAAAAAAAAAAATTATTTTTCATATGAAATAATCTTTTCCGATCATAACGACACCAAAATTATGAAATTTGATGGAAAACTAACGGAATTTTGCTCTCACGAAGTTGGCAGTATCGGCGATATTTACGCATCTGCGTTTCGCCCACTTTGAGCCTTATTTTCAGCAAATTCCAATGTTTCAGTCTACTAAAATTATAGCTATTTTGCTAGAATTCTATTTGTTCTATCAATTGAGTATAAGAAACCGCCAATTTACCGATTTCAACTCCCCAATAAGGTGGTCAGAAATTGGCAATTTGGCCAATTTCACACAAATTTCAAAAGATGCCAATTTCAAAATAGGGTCCAGAATAAACGAGACAGACATTCCTGGCACTCAAATAACATTTTATCTGTTCATTAGTCACGTCTCTAGGCCCCTCTTACATTACTTTTGCTTTACATTTTTAATTTTTATTCTCACAAAAAACTAGAAGATTTACTGTTATGTATACAACTGCATCATTGTAAAAACGGTATAAATAATATCAGCACACTTGTGCAAGAATATTAGACACACCAGTTGATGTGTATTGGACGCATGGCGTGATTTGTTTACTCTTGAACATCGGCAAAAATTGAACATTTTCACTACTTTGCGCTCAGTTTCAAGGTACAGTGGTACCTCGACTTACGATGGTCCCCAAACTCACCCTTGTAAGTTTATTTTTTTAAATGCTTTTGTAAGTGTAATTTTGGGGGTCTAAAAGGACTAGTCTATTTTACAACATTTCTTAAGGAGATAAATTCGTTTGGTAATGACACTTGAACAGCATTCTGGAATGAAAAAATATCGTAAGTCGAGGTACCACTGTACTTGTCATCGTAAAACCAATCAAAATCATCACTATTTCTGTACCATATCTTCCATTCTATCAAATGAGACCAAGAAAACCAGAATACAACCATAAATACCATACGAAAATACACTCGAAAGTAGCCGTTTTAAACCATAAACACAGTCAGAGTTTTTTTTTTCTCATTATGCACTGCGTGCTTCAGGATTTTTTTTTATACTGCGCACACTGACCATGCAGACCCATTCTTTCATATGTAAGCCTGCCAGCTTTCTTCCACCAGATTTGAAGGTGCTAGAATTTACGAGTACAAGTACGTGACCGACCCTGGCTGCAATGATGTACTAGTACGTGACCGACCCTCAAAGGGTTAAGACCCATTCTATGCCGACCAGGCATCTCAGGCCAATCATGCCAAATTTAGAGGCAGGAAAAATAGTACATTGATCTACGTTTGGAGCGCTAGCGGTAACAACATAGATCTACATTTGGACAGTTAAGGGGTTAAGGTTTAACATATTTTTTGGTGGTGAGGTTTCCTCTTGAAACCTAATCAAATTTTCCCATGTTGATTTGTATAATGTGTTACTACAAAACACAACACTTTTAAAAAATAGAATCCCTGCTTCTAGTTAGAGTTTACTGTATGCACATTTAATTATTTGCAAACAACTTCTATATTATGAAAATGATGTAAATTGAAAATGCTGTTTTACAGTAGTTTTCAATTAACATACAGCAGCTCATACAGTGAAGCACAGAAAATTGTTTGGTTAGCATTAAAGTAATTCTCAATGAAAATATATTTTTGATTGCCATTATCTAATATAAAGACAAAATAAAAGCATACCTAAGGAGAAATTCTGCAAGAAATGCATAACCCTGAGAAGACCTGAAGTCATCAAGAAGGGTCTGGGAGACTTCGGAAGAGTCCTTGAGGAAGCAAAACACTGTCACAAACATCTCCACGATTTCAAGTGGTGAAAGGTCTTGCCCTGTTCCATGTTCTCTACACAAAGGCCTACACATCCTTTATCTGAAAATCAAAACCAATTAAAGATTTCTCTGTTATATTCAAATTCAAATTTTTATTTCTTTGCAAAGTTTACAATGTGTGACTGACATGTTATAAGGAGTCTATTTTCATGCATAGTTTACAATGTGTAATTACAATATTGATTTGCAAGTGCAAAGAAAGCCACTATCATGCCGAGGAATTTCAGGCAGACTAAACCTAATGATTTACAGACTATACTTAATACTAGACATACATCATAGTTGGTTCGAACTAAACATTGATTTTTTATATATCAACACAGGTAGTTACAGCATTATATTTTAGCACATTATACATACTGAGACTGAGACAATTTTAGTTTTGAAATAATTGATAAAATTTGGCAATTTTTGGGTTGATGGTGGTGATAGTACAGTGGTCCCTCGGTTTTCGTGTATCTCTGTTTTCGTGTATTTCAGTTTTCGTTTTTTCGTGGAAAATTGCCCTCTGTTTTCGTGTGTTCCCTCCGTTTTCGTGCTCGGTGCGGAACCTGTCCACCAGTGCCGCACACATACAAAGGCCGTAGGCCACCACCCACGCACCTCCCACGCACATTGCCACGCAGTCTAGCATTGTTTACGTTTGAGTGAACATCACCCCAAGAGTTTATACTAAACATTTATTAACAATTCATTGTTTTTGGGCCTTGATTATTGTGTGTGACTACTAAATAAGCTACCATGGGCCCAAAGAAAGCTCCTAGTGCCAGTCCTTTGGTAAAGAAAGTGAGAAACACGATGGAGTTTAAGAGTGTAGCAAGCATGCAGGGAGTGTAGCAGGTATGCAGGGAGTGTAGCAGGTATGCAGGGAGTGTAGCAGGTATGCAGGGAGTGTAGTAGGTATGCAGGGAGTGTAGCAGGTATGCAGGGAGTGTAGCATGTATGCAGGGAGTGTAGCATGAATGCAGGGAGTGTAGCATGTATGCAGGGAGTGTAGCATGTTTGCAGGGAGTGTAGCATGTATGCAGGGAGTGTAGCACGTATGCAGGGAGTGTAGCATGAATGCAGGAGTGTAGCAGGTATGCAAGGAGTGTACAGGTATGCAGGGAGTGTAGCATGTATGCAGGGAGTGTAGCATGTTTGCAGGGAGTGTAGCATGAATGCAGGGAGTGTAGCATGTATGCAGGGAGTGTAGCATGTTTGCAGGGAGTGTAGCATGTGCAGGGAGTGTAGCATGAATGCAGGGAGTGTAGCATGTATGCAGGGAGTGTAGCATGTTTGCAGGGAGTGTAGCATGTATGCAGGGAGTGTAGCACGTATGCAGGAGTGTAGCATGAATGCAGGGAGTGTAGCAGGTATGCAAGGAGTGTAGCAGGTATGCAGGGAGTAGCAGGTATGCAGGGAGTGTAGCATGTTTGCAGGGAGTGTAGCATGTATGCAGGGAGTGTAGCACGTATGCAGGGAGTGTAGCATGAATGCAGGGAGTGTAGCAGGTATGCAAGGAGTGTAGCAGGTATGCAGGGAGTGTAGCATGTATGCAGGGAGTGTAGCATGAATGCAGGGAGTGTAGCATGTATGCAGGGAGTGTAGCATGTTTGCAGGGAGTGTAGCATGTATGCAGGGAGTGTAGCACGTATGCAGGGAGTGTAGCATGAATGCAGGAGTGTAGCAGGTATGCAAGGAGTGTTGCAGGTATGCAGGAGTGTAGCATGATGCAGGGAGTGTAGCATGTATGCAGGGAGTGTAGCAGGTATGCAGGGAGTGTAGCAGGCAGGGAGGGAGTATAGCAGGCCGGGAGGGAGTGTAGCAGACAGGGAGGGAGTGTAGCAGGCATGCAGGAAAGTGACCCCGGATAAGGACTTGGTACCTAAATTCCTTATGGAAGGGATTCCCCTTCCAAAAAATAGGGTCTCTTCCCTCTCCCCTCCTCCCTCTCTTCCATCCAGCAACATCAGTCTTCAATAAAGGTAAGTGCCACATTCATTTCATTCATTTGTGCATGTAAATCTATCTTTAAGGCCCCCCCAAAAAAAATTTTTCCAAACTTCTGGGTTTCTGGAACGGATTAATTGAATTTCCATTATTTCTTATGGGGAAAATGGTTTCAGTTTTCGTGTGTTTCAGTTTTAGTGCCTCCCTCTGGAACGGATTAAACACGAAAACCGAGGGACCACTGTATATAGTGTTTGTGTTGTTAGTTTTGGGAGGTGAGGTGAGTTCTAAGTAGTGCCTTGAACTGGTGTGCAGGCAGGGGCTCTTTTGTATTTTCAGGCAATGAATTCCAGATCTTCGGGCCCTTTATATGCATTGCATTTTTGCATAGGGAGAGATGGGCACGAGGGATATCAAAGAGTGTTTTGTGTCTTGTGTTATCCATTGCGTTCTATTGTTGTTCTCAAGAAGGAGTTTGAGGGGAGGGTTTATACTGGAGAATAATGTTCTGTGTATGTAGTAGGCACAATAATATAATTGGATATTTTGTATGTTAAGCAGGTTCAAGCTCTTAAATAGCAGTTGGGTGTGTTGCCTGGTGCAGGAGTGTGTAATCATTCTCACAGCAGCTTTCTGTTGAATAATTAAGGGTTTAAGGTGATTTGCTGTGGTTGAACCCCATGCACAAATACCATAGGTGAGGTAAGGGTAGATGAGAGTGGTAAAGAGCAAGAATTGCTGTTTGGGGTACATAGTACTGCATCTTAGAGAGGATGCCTACTGATTTGGAGATTTTTTTGGAAATATGCTTTATGTGGGTCTGAAATTTAAGACAGCTGTCAATGTGGAGTCCTGGAAATTTTCGGTCAGTGTGTCTTGAAATGGAGGAACCATTTATCAATATGTTTAACTGAACATTTGCAGCTGTGTTACCAAACAGTATGAAGCAGGTTTGTTGATATTGAGAGTAAGTTTGTTGGTTGTCATCCAAGTGGATATTTTTAGCAGCTCATCATTTACAGTGTTTCTAAGTATGGTTTGGTTTGGGTGAGGGAAGATATAGGTAGTGTCATCTGCAAAAAGAACAGGTTTAAGTAGTTTGGAGGCATTAGGGAGGTCATTGATGTAAATGAGAGAGAGTAGTGGTCCAAGGACACTGCCCTGGGGGACTCCAACTAGAACAGGTTGTGTGGTGGAGGCAACACCATTTGTGTATACATACTGGTGTCTATTGCTAAGATATGATTTAAGGTAATCGAAACACTTTCAAAATATAAATAAGAACATTAAATCACCTTAGACCACTCATAACCCAGCAAAAGGCTGCAGTCAGAATGATAACAAATTCCCACTCTAGACAGCATACTCCACCAATATTCAAAAGCCTAAAACTACTCCAGGTACTCACCATAAAGAACATTCACACTTATAATTGTGCCTACTACATACATAGAACTCTACATTCTAATATAAACCCTCCACTCAAAATTCTCCTCACCAACCTTAATAGGACCCATGACCATAACACAAGAAACAGATCACATTTTGATGTACCCCGCATCCATAGCAACCTATGTAAAAATTCAATGCACATAAAGGGCCCCAGATTCTGGAACTCATTACCAGAAAATACAAAAATAACCTTGTCTGAGAATCATTTTAAGACTCTTCTCAAAAACCACCTACTCACCCTTACCTAAATACTCATACTCAAAAAATACTCATTGTTATTTCTCCTATAAGAAATAGGTTGGTAGACAGCAACCACCCAGGGAGGTACTACCATCCTGCCAGGTGACTGTGAAACAGAAACCTGAAACTGTTTTACATGATGGTAGGATTGCTGGTGTCTTTTTTCTGTCTCATAAACATGCAAGATTTCAGGTACGTCTTGCTACTTCTACTTACACTTAGGTCACACTACGCAAACATGTACACGTTTATTGTATACACACTCATCTGAGTTTTCTTTGATTTTATCTTAATAGTTCTTGTTCTTATTGCTTTTCCCTTTCATATCATGGGGAAGTGGAATAAGAATCTTTCCTCCGTAAGCCATGCGTGTTGTAAAAGTCAACTAAAATGCCGGGAACAATGGGCTAGTAACCCCTTTTCCTGTATAGCTTACTAAAAAGAAGAAGAAGAAAATCGTCAAAGTGGGATGTTTGAATGTGCGTGGATGTTGTGCGAATGATAAGAAAGAGATGATTGTAGATGTTATGAATGAAAAGAAGCTGGATGTCCTGGCTTTAAGTGAGACAAAGCTGAAGGGGTAGGAGAGTTTCAGTGGGGAGAAATAAATGGGATTAGATCAGGGGTTTCAAATAGAGTTAGAGCTAAAGAAGGAGTGGCAATAATGTTGAATAATCAGTTATGGCAGGTAAAGAAGGAATATAAATGTATAAATTCAAGGATTATGTGGAGTAAAATAAAGGTTGGATGTGAAAAGTGGGTTATAGTAAGTGTTTATGCACCTGGAGAGAAGTGTAGAGGAGAGAGAGATTTTGGGAAATGTTAAGTGAGTGTGTGGGGAGTTTTGAACCAAGTGAGAGAGTAATTGTGGTTGGGGATCTTAATGCTAAAGTGGGTAAAAATGTTGTGGATGGAGTAGTAGGTAAATTTGGGGTGCCAGGGGTAAATGTAAATGGGGAGCCATTAATTGAGCTATGTGTAGAAAGAGGTTTGGTAATAAGTAATACATATTTTATGAAAAAGAGGATAAATAAATATACAAGGTATGATATAGCACGTAAGGAAAGTAGTTTGTTGGATTATGTATTGGTGGATAAAGGTTGATGAGTAGGCTTCAGGATGTACATGTTTATAGAGGGGCAACGGATATATCAGATCATTATTTGGTTGTAGCTACAGTTAGAGTAAAAGGTAGATGGGACAAAAAGAAAATGGCAACAGCAAGTAAGAGAGGTAAAAGTGTATAAACTAAGGAAGGAGGAAGTTAGGGTGAGATATAAGCAACTATTGGCAGAAAGGTGGGCTAGTGCAAGTAGGAGTAGTGGGGGTTGAAGAGAGTTGGGATAGTTTTAAAAATGCAGTATTAGAATGTGGGGCAGAAGTTTGTGGCTATAGGAGGGTGGGTGCAGGAGGAAAGAGGAGTGAGTGGTGGAATGAAGAAGTAAAGGGTGTGATAAAGAGAAAAAGGTAGCTTATGAGAGGTTTTTACAAAACAGAAGTGTTAGTAGAAGAGCAGAGTATATGGAGAGTAAAAGAAAGGTGAAGAGAGTGGTGAGAGAGTGCAAAAGAAGAGCGGATGAAAGAATGGGAGAGGCTCTGTCAAGAAATTTGCTGAAAACAAGAAAAATTTTGGAGTGAGATAAACAAGGTAAGAAAGCCTAGGGAACGAATGGATTTGTCAGTTAAAAACAGAGTAGGGAGTTAGTAGATGGGGAGCTGGAGGTATTGGGTAGATGGCGGGAATATTTTGAGGAACTTTTAAATGTCGATGAAAAGAGGGAGGCGATAATTTCATGTACTGGCCAAGGAGGTACAACATCGTTTAGGAGTGAAGAAGAGCAGGATGTGAGAGTGGAGAAGGTGCGTGAGGCATTACGTAGAATGAAAGGGGGTAAAGCAGCTGGAATTGATGGAATCATGACAGAAATGTTAAAAGCAGGGGGGGATATAGTGCTGGAGTGGTTGGTATTTTTGTTTAATAAATGTATGAAAGAGGGAAGGTACCTAGGGATTGGCAGCAGCATGTATAGTTCCTTTATATAAAGGGAAGGGGATAAAAGAAGAGTAAAAATTATAGGGGAATAAGTTTACTGAGTATACCAGGTAAAGTGTATGGCAGGGTTATTATTGAAAGAATTAGAGGTAAGACAGAGAGTAGGATTGCAGATGAGCAAGGAGGCTTTAGAGTGGGTAGGGGATGTGTAGATCAAGTGTTTACAGTGAAGCATATATGTGAACAGTATTTAGATAAAGGTAGAGAAGTTTTTATTGCATTTATGGATTTAGAAAAGGCATATGATAGAGTGGATAGGGGAGCAATGTGGCAAATGTTGCAAGTGTATGGAATAGGTAGTAAGTTACTGAAGGCTGTAAAGAGTTTTATGAGGATAGTGAGGCTCAGGTTAGGGTGTGTAGGAGAGGGAGATTACTTCCCGGTAAAAGTAGGTCTTAGACAGGGATGTGTAATGTCACCATGGTTGTTTAATATATTTATAGATGGGGTTGTAAAAGAAGTAAATGCTAGGGTGTTGGGGAAGGGGTGGGATTAAATTATGGAGAATTAAATGCAAAATGGGAGTTGACACAGTTACTTTTGCTGATGATACTGTGCTTATGGGAGATTCTAAAGAAAAGTTGCAAAGGTTAGTGGACGAGTTTGGGAGAGTGTGTAAAGGTAGAAAGTTAAAAGTGAACATAGATAAGAGTAAGGTGATGAGGGTATCAAACGATTTAAATAAAGAAAAATTGGATATCACATTGGAGAGAGGGATTATGGAAGAAGTAAATGTTTTCAGATATTTGGGAGTTGACGTGTCAGCGGATGGGTTTATGAAGGATGAGGTTAACCATAGAATTGATGAAGAAAAAAGTTGAGTGGTGCATTGAGGTATCTGTGGAGACAAAAAACGTTAGCCATGGAGGCAAAGAAGGGAATGTACGAAAGTATAGTGGTACCAACACTCTTATATGGGTGTGAAGCATGGGTTGCAAATGCTGCAGCGAGGAGGAGGCTGGAGGCAGTGGAGATGTCCTGTCTAAGGGCAATGTGTGGTGTAAATATTATGCAGAAAATTCGGAATGTGGAAATTAGGAGAAGGTGTGGAGTTACTAAAAGTATTTGTCAGAGGGCTGAAGAGGGGTTGTTGAGGTGGTTTGGTCATTTAGGGAGAATGGATCAAAGTAGAATGACTTGGAGAGCGTATAAATCTGTAGGGAAGGAAGGCGGGGTAGGGGTCGTCCTAGAAAAGGTTGGAGGAAGGGGTAAAGGAGGTTTTGTGGGCGAGGGCTTGGACTTCCAGCAAGCATGTGTGAGCGTGTTAGATAGGAGTGAATGGAGACGAATGGTTTTGGGACATGACGATCTGTTGGAGTGTGAGCAGGGTAACATTTTGTGAAGGGATTCAGGGAAACCAGTTAATTGATTTAGTTGGACTTGAGTCCTGGAAATGGGAAGTACAATGCCTGCACTTTAAAGGAGGGGTCTGAGATAGTGACAGCTGGGAGGGACTTTTCTCAGCTGTCGTATCTGAGCTCCTCTGCAAAGACAGTGATTATGTATGAGTGTGGTGAAAGTGTTGAATGATGATGAAAGTTTTTTCTTTTTGGGGATTTTCTTTCTTTTTGGGTCACCCTGCCTCGGTGGGAGACGGCCGACTTGTTGAAAAAAAAAAAAAAAAAAAAAAATATTACTTTCAAAAATGCTCAGTATTTTTTTCCTATAAGATAATCTCAATTTGTACTATTATAACATTGTAATATTACCACCTACTCACCATAAACTAAAGACGCATTCTGTAAATTACTTTAAAAAAATACTCAATGTCATTTTCCCAAAAATAATTTCAATTTTTACTATTAACTACCATCCTACTAAACAATTGCTGCAATGTAGTGTCACCATATTATAATTTGCCAAATGAAATATCATCATATTGTAATCTGCCCAATGTTTAAGCAAATCAAATTCCCATCAAGTGGAGATGTCATGTCTGAGGTCAATGTGTGGTGTGAATATAATGCAGAGAATTCGGAGTTTGGAAATTAGGAGGAGGTGCGGGATTACCAAAACTATTATCCAGAGAGCTGAGGAGGGGTTGTTGAGGTGGTTCGGACATGTAGAGAGAATGGAACGAGACAGAATAACCGAGATGTATAAATCTGTAGTGGAGGGAAGGCGGGGTAGGGTCGGCCTAGGAAAGGTTGGAGGGAGGGGGTAAAGGAAGTTTTGTGTGCGAGGGCTTGGACTTCCAGCAAGCATGTGTTAGCGTATTTGATAGGAGTAAATGGAGACAAATGGTTTTAATACTTGACGTGCTGTTGGAGTGTGAGCAAAGTAACATTTATGAAGGATTCAGGAAACCGGCAGGCGGACTTGAGTTCTGGAGATGGGAAGTACAGTGTCTGCACTCTGAAGGAGGGGTGTTAGTGTTGCAGTTTTATAACTGTAGTGTAAAGCACCCCTCTGGCAAGACAGTGATGGAGTGAATGATGATGAAAGTTTTTCTTTTCGGGCCACCCTGCCTTGGTGGGAATCAGCCGATGTGTTAATAATAAATAATAGTCCATAAGTTTTTAGATTAAGCTGCCCGTTATGCCCTGGCATATCAGTGGCTCTCCTTGCACTTCTATGTAAATCTCTATGTAAAATTGCGATGAAATAAAATTATTATTATTATTATTATTATTATTATTATTATGCAAGCATTTCAGGCAGCCTTAAAACTAAATTATGATTGCAAAATAAATGAGAATAAGAATACAGTGGACCCTCGGTTAACGAATACCCCGGAAATCGTGCAATTAGGTAAGTATAATTTTGTAAGTTCTTGTGGAAGTGTATTTTTGGGGGTCTGAAATAGACTAACCTACGTGTAATGGCACTTGAGCAGACTTCAGGAGTGAAGTTTTAGAACTCGGGGTCCACTGTACAGTGGTACCCGAGTTTCGTACTATTGGTTCCAGAAGGCTGTTCGAGTGCCATTACTGAGCAATTTGTTCCCATAAGGAATAATGTAAATTAGATTAGTCTGTTTCAGACCCCAAAATACACTTACAAAAGTACTTACAATAATACACTTATATAATTGTTCGAGTTGGGAGCATCGAAACTCGGGGTACCACTGTACATAGTTCTTAAAATATTAGTGGAGCGTGTTAGATAGGAGTGGACACGAATGGTTTTCGAGACTTGATGAGCCGTTGGAGTGTGAGCAGGGTAATATTTTGTGAAGGGATTCAGGAAAACCAGTTAGCTGGACTTTTGTCCTGGAGGTGTGAAGTACAATGCCTTCACTTTAAAGGAGGGGTTTGGGATATCTGCTGTTTAGAGTGACATCTAAACTGTCATATCTGCAGGCCTCTGCAAAGACAGTGATAGTGTGAATGATGGTGAAAGTGTTTCTTTTTTTTGGGTCACCCTGCTTCGATGCTAGACGGCCAGTGTGTTAAAAATAAAAAAATATTAAAGATGAAGCTAGATACATGTGATGAAGGAATGATAGACAAGGCCAGGGACAATACAAGTTGAATGAATTGTTAAGCATAATTAATTGTTGTTAGGATCACATTAGAGAAAGGTGGTGTTTTTTAACAGTAGCTTTGAAGTGGCTGGCAGAGAGAGAGAGAGAGAGAGAATGAAGTTTTCAGGTAGTGTTCCAGAATTTTGGTCCTTTTATGCACACTGAGTTTTTGCAAAGATTAAGCTGGATACAGGAATATCATAGAGATTTTTGTGTCTAGTATTATGCCTAGCAATTCTGATGCAACTATCAAGGAAGAATTTCAGGGCAGGATTGATACTGGAATTTATATGTAGTATACCTAGAGTATACCTGGAGAGGGTTTTGAAGATCAACGCACCCGCGGCCCGGTCTGTGACCAGGCCTCATAGTGGATCAGGGCCTGAGTATGCACAGTAGTATGAGTTAATTTACAGCTCACAGCTTTCCTGAGTGAACTGAGATCATGGCGAAGTACTACGGGTCCAACCTGCACTTCAAAGCCATAGTACAAAAGGACCCACCCCAAAAGGGTTAAATTTCGGTGGTTGCAACATTAAAAGGGTCAATATTACTGCTACTCCTTGTTTAGCTCTAGCTCTTTCCTATACATTCAATTTAAGCCATTTATTCCTTTTTGCTGAAAATCTTCCATCCCCTTTGTTTTGTTTCACTAAGTGCTTGGACATAAAGCTTCTTTTCATTAAGATTAACAATTCTTTTTAATCATGTGTATTAAACCCAGGCCAACTCAAATAATAACATTACCATTTCCTTCTTTAAATTTTCAGTGCATGATACAGAAGGGTTTCTAGCTTATTGCTCCTGACATTTTCTTTGCCTTTTATGATACATACTGATTACAGAGGAAAATTTTTGCTCCTCTTTCCCAAAAAAATTGAAAGGAAACACTACAAGAATAAAAGCTATTAAGAAACTGGAAGGAAATATGTATAAGTGTGTATACACCTACATATACGTACATGCATAGCCCCAGGTGCAGTATATACTGGGTGGTAATAGTAGTGGTAGGAAGATGCATCTGTCATCTTCTATATTTATAAGACAGAAAAACGACCCAAGCAATTCTACCAGTGTAAAACAATTATATAACATGATTTCATTTCACACTCACTTGCGTGGTTGCAGTATATAAACCTACTTCTACCTTTTTTTTTTCAGCAAACCGGCCACATCCCACCAAGGCAGGGTGACTCAAAAGAAAACGAAAGTCTCTTTTTAAAATTAGTAATGTAAATAGGAGAAGGGGTTACTAGCCCCTTGTTCCTCGCATTTTAGTCACCTCTTATGACACGCATAGCTTACGGAGGAAGAATTCTGTTCCACTTCCCCATGGACACTACTATCTATATACGTTACAAATTTTTTTTTTTGACACGTCGGCCGTTTCCCACCGAGGCAGGGTGACCCAAAAAAGAGAAAATACTTTCATCATCATTCAACACTTTCACCATCACTCATACATAATCACTGTCTTTGCAGAGGCCATATCCCACCAAAGCAGGGTTGCCCAAATAGAAAAACAAAAGTTTCTCTTTTAATTTTAGTAATGTATACAGGAGAAGGATTACTAGCCCCGTGCTCCCAGCATTTGAGTCGCCTCTTACGACACGCATGGCTTACAGAGGAAGAATTCTCTTCCATTCCCCATGGAGAATAAATGTTCATAATAAAGAAAATATTGGTTGTAAAAAATCACTAGATATTAAAAACAAAAATTTGCCAAAAAGCATCAATTTTTTTCCCCTCTTGTTGCAATGAAATCATTAACGAACACAATGCAGATAAAAAAAGAAAACACTTGGTGTCACATAATAATCAGACAGTTAGCACATGTCACTAGCGAAACAGAAAAACAGTTGTTAAACAATGAAATAAAAAAGTATCAAACATCAAAGAAACTCTCATATCACACACTGAAAAAAAATACCTGAATACAGCCAAATACATTATAAATTGTTAAGAGAAAAAACCAATTTGTCTTTATTAACACAATTAGGAGTAGCAAATTGCTCAAAACAGCAAAGGAAAAAAAGAAAGAACTTACTATGAATATAGCTGACAACAGGTTGTGAAAGTCCATGTCTAGAGAAGTCATTAACACTTCCAGCACTCTTCCTCCAAAGAGCATTATGCTGGGCACACCATGATGTGATAGCTGAGAATAACAATGTCAGATCATCCTTCCGTGCCAGCTCTTCTGCTGGGGCAGTGTGCGAACAAAGTCTCACCAGCAACTAAAATAAAGGACACAGAAACAAAGTTGATAATTAGTGCTGTTATTTGAAAAATCAGAATATGCACCACATGTAGAGAATGAATGCCTAGCTAAAAGTGGAATCATATATGTACAGTACGTGTGTGCTTTCATATATTTGAGGCCTTGAAATATCTTTGATCTTCACTCAAAAAAAAAAATAATCATCCCTCTTATCTTGATTCCCACTCATGGGGCAGGAAGGTACAGAATATGTTCATTTACAGTGTTTATCATTAAAGTACAATGGATGGAAGGCACCTGACATAATTTAATGTCAGAAGTAATACTCTTCATTGGCACATTCGTCGATGAGACAAAAAATTATGTGGGCCTGGAAACATGAAATGGGACATCTCAGGATTCCTTAACATCTCAGGATTCCTTAAGGCTACTGGCTGCATTCTAAGT
>WNWK01038274.1:0-18029 GCA_009830355.1 Cherax destructor | reverse complement strand
ATCAACAAATTTTGTTGAAAACAAAAAAAAATTTTTGGAGTGAGATTAATGTTGAGGAAGCCTATGAATGGATTCGTTAGTTAAAAATAGGAGAGGAGAGTTAAGGTATCGAGAAGATGGAGGGAATATTTTGGGGTTGTTAAATGTTGATGAAGATGGGCAAGCTGTGATTTCGTGTATAGGGCAAGGAGGAATAACATTTTATAGGAGTGAGGAAGAGCCAGTTGTGAGTGGGGGGGAAGTGCATGGGGCAGTGTCTTTTTTTTAAAAAAAGTATGGAAGAGGGTAAGGTACCTAGGGATTGGCAGGGGGTGCATAGTTCCTTTGTATAGAGGCAAAGGGGACAAAAAAGTGAAAATTTATAAGGGAATAAGTCTGTTGAGTATCCCTGGTAAAGTGTATGGTAGGTTATTATAGAAAGAATTGGGAGTAAGACGGAGAGCAGGATAGCAGATGAACAAGGAGGTTTTAGAAGGGTAGGGGGTGTAGACCAAGTGTTTGCAGGAAACAAAAGGTGAACAGTATTTAGATAAGGGTAAAGGGTTTTTGTGGCATTTATGGATTTGGAAAAGGATATGATAGGGGGGATAGGGGGACAATGTGGCAGATGTCAAAAAAATGTAGGGAATGGGAGGTAGATTATTGAAAGCGGTGAAAAGTTTTTAGAGGATAGTGAGGCTCAGGTTAGAGTGTGTAGGAGAGGGGGGAGATTATTTCCCAGTAAAAGTGGGCCCTTTAGACAGGGATGTGGGATGTCACCATTTGTTCAAGTGGATGTGTCAAGATGGGTCTGTGAAGGATGAGGAAATCGTATAATTGGGGGGGGGAAATGATGAGTGGTCCCCCGAGGCTTGTGTGAAAAACTTTATCCATGAAAGCAAAAGGGGAATGTATGAGGTATAGATACCAACGTCTTGTATGGGTGAGGTATGGGTTGTGAATGTTGCAAAAAGGGAAAAAAGGTGGAGACAGTGGAGACGTCATGTCTGAGGTCAATGTGTGGTGTGAATATAATGGAGAATCCGTAGTTTGGAAATTAGGGGGGTGTGGGATTACCAAAATATTATCCAGAGGCTGAGGAGGGATTATTGAGATGGTTTGGACATGTAGAGGGGGTTGAACGAAATAGAATGACTTCAGGGATAAACTGTGGGGGGGGGAGGGGGGGGTAGGGGTCGGCCTGGGAAAAGGGGGGAGGGGGAAAGAAGGTTTTGTGTGCGGGGGGGTTGACTTCCAGCAACCGTGGGGAGCGTGTTAGGAGCAAATGGGACAAATGGTTTTTAGGATTGTTTCTGATGGAGTGTGAGCAAGGTAACATTTTGAAAATTTTAGGAAAATCGGCAGGCCGGACTTGATTCCTGGAGATTGAAAAAAAGTTCTGCCTCGGGGAAGGGGGGGTGTTAATGTTGCAGTTTTATAACTGTAGTGTAAGAATGCCTCTGGCAAGAAGTGGGGGGTGAATGAAAATTTTTCTTTCGGGCCACCCTGCCTTGGGGGGGGGGCCCGTGGAAAAAAATAAGTTATATATCAATGGATCAAGCAAGAATCTGCTGGCAGGTCTGCATCTCTTTCTTCCCCCCTTAGTTAAGACAAGACAAGAAAATTTGATGACCCCATGTGGGGTGAGGGGAAAATGGGACAGGCGAAGAATATGCTGAAGAGGAGTGTTCACAGTCAAAAAAATTGGGGTTTAACCCACCGCGGCGATCGGGGACAGACTTAAGAATCAGGAAGAGAAATCTCAACTGCAATGGTCTTGTGAAGGTTGGGGTCTTCAGTCTTGATAAACTTGTAGTAAGAACATCAGATGGCAGCATCTGGTGAGTTTGTAGAAGGCCCCTTCTAAAAATTTCCTGAAGTTTTTTCTAGAAGGTTTTAAAAATTTTTTTTTTGTTTAGAAAGGTGAATCGTAGAGGGGGGGAAATTTCCCCGAACTTGTTTTAAGTGTGAAGTGATGAGGTTGTTCGCAGGAAAACTTAACAGTTCCAACACCGAGGCCTTTGAGAGTTCAGTGTGGTCATGGTGTCAGCATTTGATGGAGCAGTGTAGAAGGTAAGGCTTTCCCATTTGGGGGTGTTAGAGTCGCAATATCTTCTTCACGTGTATTCAGTAGGGAGTCTCCATGGTGCTAGCAGGTGTCTGAGGGTTGGCGGAGGTGTAGGGTTACGGTGGTATAACATTGAGGGTGGTGGTGGAGGCAAGGCGGGGGTGGAGGTTGTGGGAAAGGGGCAGGAACAGTTGCTTGGGCAGTAGGAAACAGGTCAGCAGGAGTAGTAAAGAAAGACTTTGGAAGAATCCTGAGGATGTCACCTGAAGGTGTGGAGTCGGGGGAAAAAAGGCATGCATGTTGTTAAGTCGGAATAGTTCACTGATGGTCTTGTTAAGGATCTAGGGTTTAGCTACGTTTTCCATGTGAGCAAACAACATGCAATATTAAATTTGTGGGAAACGTCGGTAGTGGAGAGAAGGAGGGGTGGTTGGTGGCGGCTGTCGAGTGGCTTGCAGGATTTAAAGATAAGATAAGATAAGATAAATTTCTTCGGTTTTTAACCCCGGAGGGTTGCCACCCGGATAACCAAGAAAGTCAGTCCCCGAGGACTGTCTGTCTGTCTTAGTAGTGTCCGCAGTAGCTTCGATATAGCAGAAAAAATTGGGGGGGTTTTTTTTGAGGTCTTATTTAATCTTCTTAAATAATTCTCCTTTCGGGGGGGGTATTTTGCTGGGGCGTGATGGTCACTTTTGCAGCTGATGCAAGTAGGAGCAGTAGTGGAGGTAAGGGGTTGATAGTCAGGGGCCCATTCCCACAAGGGGGGATCCCCTTGATGTGGCAGTTGGGGTCGAATGGTTGTAAGAGTAGCAGGTCCAAAGGAGAAAATATTTGAAGCGTTCTGGCTCGATCTGTCGTTTGTTGATGAAATAGTAAGAGATAGCCAGGGTCTGATTGGGCTCTTTTTAGCCATAGTGATGTCCAGAAACGTGACTTTAAGCATCGAAGAGGCGTTGGATATCTTCGTGATAATTTCTACTGTGGCCCATCATTCTGGTCCTCAATGGATGCCTTGAGTTTTGTTGATAGGCAGTGATGATCCTATCAAGACGTTTCAGGAACACTGATCTTTTGCCTTCAGGTAGGGGGGAGGTTTTCATAACAAAGCCACGTTTTCAAGGGCTTCATAGCATTTGGGGTGGGGGTTTTCAGCCTCCTTGTATCAAGAAGGTGACGGGGGCTTCCCATGATGGATGCCCAAAACTTAACCCGCAGACAGCTTTTAAGGCAGCCGCAAGTAAGCTTTGAGGCATCGTTTACCACACACCTTTGGGTTTTTTTTTCACACAATGGCTTGGGAAGAGTAGTCACTTGGGACAGGTAGAGGTTCCCCCCCCCAAAGGGGACAGGAGGGGACGAAAGATGAGAGTCAGAGCGGGGCCCACAGAGAGAATCCTGACCTCCCAGTTGAACGATAGCAACAGGTGAGTTGGCAAAAGAATTAGCAATTTTGTCTACATTGCAAATTAAATTGTTTGCCATCCTAAGGGGGGAAAATTAATTTTAAAACTGAGTTTCCCATGATTTTTTGATTGTATGTCATTAGTGGGGGCCTTGACCCATAATGACTCTAAGAACATGATAACTATAAAATCAGGTATTGATACTCAAAAATACCTGGAAAAAGGAATTAAATGTACAAATATTATGGATCTTATCACACAGTGGATTACTCCTTCACGATAAAGTTGATATGTTAGCCAAGAAAAGTACCCTGAAGGAAAATGTAAAATATAACTCTAGTGTATCTGTGTCAAGCATTAGAAATAATATTAGGAGAAAAGTAAATAATGAAACTGAATATTATAGTAATGCAGTTAGAAGCCTGAGTAGATCTATAACCCACTATGATAACATGAACGTAGATAAGTATGTTTATGGAGCAACTTGTAATGTGAACAGACTGACTGATGTTGTAGTGGCCAGGCTTAGGCTTGGCTACAAGTACTTCTGGCAGTTTGGGAGACACACAGATGATGATTAAACTAAATGCAAATTATGTGGTCAGTCCTATGGTCACTGTCTTGAACACTATGTGCTTAATTGTTCACTTATTGAGGAATACATAGAGAGAGAGGAGCATAACTTACGTGATATGTTATGATATCTTAATAAAGAAAAGAATATTCCAGATATATTAAGTTAATTTCCCTCGCCACTCTCACACGCCACTCCCTCGCCACTCACACACACGCCACTCCCTCGCCACTCACAAACACGTCATTCCCTCGCCACTCACTCACACGTCACTCCCTCGCCACTCACACGCCACTCCCTCGCCACTCACACACACGCCACTCCCTCGCCACTCACACACACGTCACTCCTTCACCACCTCACACGCCACTCCCTCGCCACTCCACGTCACTCCTTCACCACTCTCACACGTCACTCCCTCGCCACTTACACACGCCACTCCCTCGCCCTCACACGTCACTCCCTCACAACTCTTACACGTCACTCCTCGCCACTCTCACACGTCACTCCTCCCACTCACACGTCACTCCTCGCCACTTTCACACGTCACTCCCTCGCCACTCACACGTCACTCCTCGTTACTCTCACACGTCACTCCTTCACCACTCTCACACGTCACTCCCTCGCCACTTCACGTCCCCCTCGCCACTCTCACACGTCACTCCTTCACCACTCTCACACGTCACTCCCTCGCCACTTTCACACGCCACTCCCTCGCCACTCACACACACGTCACTCCTTCACCACTCTACACGCCACTCTCACGTCACTCCCGCCACTCTCCACGCCACTCCTCACCACTCTCACACGCCACTCCTCGATACTCCCACGTCACTCCCTCGCCACTCTCACACGTCACTCCCTCGCCCTCACACACACGTCACTCCCTCGCCACTCTCACACGTCACTCCCTCGCCACCTCCACGTCACTCCTTCACCACTCTCACACGTCACTCCTCGCAACTTTCACACGTCACTCCTCGCCACTCCACACGTCACTCCCCCGTTACTCTCACACGTCACTCCTTCACCACTCTCACACGTCACTCCCTCGCCACTCTCACACGTCACTCCCTCGCCACTCTCACACGTCACTCCTTCACCACTCTCACACGTCACTCCCTCGCCACTTTCACACGCCACTCCCTCGCCACTCACACACGTCACTCCTTCACCACTCTCACACGCCACTCTCACACGTCACTCCCTCGCCACTCTCACACGCCACTCCCTCACCACTCTCACACGCCACTCCCTCGCCACTCCACGTCACTCCTCGCCACTCCACGTCACTCCTCGCCACTCACACACACGTCACTCCCTCGCCACTCTCACACGTCACTCCCTTGCCACTCACACACACACGTCACTCCCTCGCCACTCACACACACGTCACTCCCTAGCTACTCTCACACGTCACTCCCTCGCCACTCTCACACGCCACTCCCTCGCCACTCTCACACGTCACTCCCTCGCCACTCTCACACGTCACTCCCTCGCCACTCTCACGTCACTCCCTCGCCACTTACACACGCCACTCCCTCGCCACTCTACACGTCACTCCTTGCCACTCACACACACGTCACTCCCTCGCCACTTACACACACGTCACTCACTCGCCACTCACACGTCACTCCCTCGCCACTCTCACACGCCACTCCCTCGCCACTCTCACACGCCACTCCCTCGGAACTCTCACACGTCACTCCTTCGCCACTATCACACGTCACTCCCTCGTCACTCCACACGTCACTCCTCGACACTCTACACGTCACCCTTGCCACTTCCACGTCACTTTCTCGCCACTCACACACACGTCACTCCCTCGCCACTCTCACACGCCACTCCCTCGCCACTCACACACACGCCACTCCCTCGCCACTCACACACACGTCACTCCTTCACCACTCTCACACGTCACTCCCTCGCCACCACCACACGCTACTCCCTCGCCACCTCACACGCCACTCCCTTGCCACCTACACACACGCCACCCCTCGCCACTCACCACACGTCACTCCTTCACCACTCTCACACGTCCCCTCGCCACTCACACACACGCGTCACTCCTTCACCATCTCACACGCAACTTCACACGTCACTCCCCTCGCTACTCTCCACCCCTCACCACTCTCACGCCACTCCCTCGCCACTCTCACACGTCACTCCTCGCCACTTACTCACACGTCACTCCTCGCCACTCACACACACGTCACTCCCTCGCCACTCTCACACGTCACTCCTTGCCACCACACACACGTCACTCCCTCGCCACCACACACACGTCACCCCAGCCACTCTCACGTCACTCCCTCGCCACTCTCACAGTCACTCCTTTACCACTCACACACACACGTCACTCCTCGCCACTCCACACACGTCACTCCCTACCACTCTCACACGTCACTCCTCGCCACCTCACACGCCACTCCTTCACTACTCTCACGCCACTCTACACGTCACTCCCTCGCCACTCTCACACGCCCCTCACCACTCCACGCCACTCCTCGCCACTCACACGTCACCCCTCGCCACTACACACACGTCACCCCTCGCCATCTCCACGTCACTCCTTGCCACTCACACACACACGTAACTCCCTTGCCACTCACACACACGCCACTCCTCGCCACTCACACACACGTCACTCCTTCGCCACTATCACACGTCACTCCCTCGTCACTACACACACGTCACTCCCTCGCTACTCACACGCCACTCCCTCACCACTCTCCACGCCACTCCTCGCCACTCTCACACGTCCCTCGCCACTCACACGTCACTCCCTCGCCACTCACACACCGTCACTCCCTCGCCACTCTCACACGTCACTCCTTGCCACTACACACACACGTCACCCCCTCGCCACTCACACACGTCCTCCCTAGCCACTCTCACCACGTCCCTCGCCACTCTCACACGTCACTCCTTTGCCACTCCACACACACGTCACTCCCTCGCCACTCACCCCACGTCCTCCCAGCCACTCTCACGTCACTCCTCGCCACTCTACACGCCACTCCTTCACTACTCACACGCCACTCACACGTCACTCCTCGCCACTCACACGCCACTCCTCACCACTTCACACGCCACCCCCTCGCCACTCTCACACGTCACCCCCTCGCCACTCACACACGTCACTCCTCGCCACTCTCACACGTCACTCCTTGCCACTCACACACACGTAACTCCCTCGCCACTCACACACGTCACTCCCTAGCCACTCTACACGTCACTCCTCGCCACTCACACGCCCTCCTCGCCACTCTCACACGTCACTCCCTCGCCACTCTCACACGTCACTCCCTCGCCACTCACACCCCGTCACTCCTCGCCACTCTCACCGTCACTCCCTTGCCACTCACACACACACGTCACCCCCTCGCCACCCCACACACGTCACTCCTAGCCACTCTCACACGTCACTCCCTAGCCACTCTCACGTCACTCCCTCGCCACTCACACGCCACTCCTTCACCACTCTCACACGCCACTCTCACGTCACTCCTCGCCACTCTCACACGCCACTCCTCACCACTCTCCACACGCCACTCCCTCGCCACTCACACACACGTCACTCCCTCGCCACTCCACACGTCACTCCTTGCCACTCACACACACACGTCCTCCTCGCCACTCACACACACGTCACTCCTAGCCACTCTCACGTCACCCCCTCGCCACTCTCACACGCCACTCCCTCGATACTCTCACGTCACTCCCTCGCCACTCACACGTCACTCCCTCGCCACTCTCACACGTCACTCCTTGCCACTTACACACGTCACTCCCTCGTCCCTCACACACGTCACTCCTCGCCACTCTCACACGCCACTCCCTCGCTACTCACACACGCCACTCCTCGTCACTCACACACACGTCACTCCTTCACCACTCTCACACGTCACTCCTCGCCATCAAACACCGCTACTCCCTCGCCACTCTCACACGCCACTCCTTGCCACTCACACACACGCCCTCCCTCGCCACTCACACACACATCACTCCCTCACCACTCTCACACGTCTCCCTCGCCACTCACATACCGTCACTCCCTCGCCACTCCACACGTCACTCCCTCGCCACTCACACACACGTCACTTCTTCACCACTCTCACACGTCACTCCCTCGCCACTCACACACGTCATTCTCTCGCAACTCACACACACGTCACTCCCTCGCCACTCACACACACGTCACTCCTTCACCACTCTCACACGTCACTCCCTCGCCACGCACACACGTCATTCCCTCGCCACTTACACACACGTCACTCCTTCACCACTCTCACACGTCACTCCCTCGCGACTCACACACGTCACTCCCTCACTCACACACACGTCACTCCCTCGCCACCCACACACACGTCAATCTTTCGCCCCTCACACACACGTCACTCCCTCGCTACTCACACACATGTCATTCTCTCACCACTCCCACACACGTCACTCCCTCGCCACTCACACACACATCATTCCCTAGCCACTCATACACATGTCATTCCCTCGACAGTCACACACACACATCACTCCCTCGTCACTCACAGGTCATTCCCTCGCCACTCACACACACGTCGTTCCCTCATCACTCACACACACGTCATTCCCTCGCCACTCACACACACGTCGTTCCCTCATCACTCACACACACGTCATTCCTTCGCCACTCACACACACGTCGTTCCCTCATCACTCACACACACATCATTCCCTCGCTACTCTTACACATGTCATTCCCTCGACAGTCACACACACATCACTCCCTCGTCACTCACACGTCATTCCCTCGCCACTCACACACACGTCATTCCCTTACAACTCATCCACAAACACGTCAAATCCCGACGGACATTGCAGCTACGCTGCCGTCCTCTACACTGAGGATATTACAAATTCCCACTGCTCCCACCTGCATTGTTGTGTACGCAAACACACACACACACACACACACACACACACACACACACACACACACACACACACAGTGGCGGGGCCAGGAGCTGAGTCTCGACCCCTGCAACCACAATTAGGTGAGTAATTAGGTGAGTACACATACAAATACCGAACAAAGTGTCTTATCGACAAGTGCCTTTGACAAAATGGTCTCCAACACGCAAGTTATACTTTTTGTATCAAACTGATCATTATTACTCTGTGTAACCATCTTGCAGTGGTCTGTCTCGCGTAACCCAACAATCCCTAAAGGATTCATTAAATAAGTGATACTGGATTTCGTCAGATCCAAGAAATAAGGGAACCAATGACCGGATTCAAAACTGGTATCCTCGACCGGATTCAATAAGCGGACGGGGTTTTAGGTGGCCTTATCAAACACCCAAACAATAATTTAAAGCAGTAAGACTGTCCCAAACACTTACACATGCAAATAAAATAGATACGATACAAATAGACGGATCACCACTTCAGGGAAGCTATTAGTAGAATATACAGTAAAACAACCAACAAAATAAATCATGAAAACCTGTGTAATATGCAACCAAACAAACAAACGTTCCACTGGATGGATTACATACAACTTCTGTGGTAAATGGAGACGCGCCCCTTGTGCAGTCATTCAGGAATCAACTACACGAGATATTAAACCAGGAAAGTGCTTTTGGGTATGCCCAAATGAGACCGAACTGTGGAATAAAATCACATTGATATTAAAAGTTGACAACATCAAACCGGGCTTCATAAAAAAACATGACAGCATTCTATAACAGTTGGGAAAGTAAAAAATCTGGGCCAGGTTGTGCTATCGCTCCTGGTACAGATGTTGCCCTGGTAGACAGTAACTGTAAGAATGGAGAAATAAATGATGGTGACCTGAAGGGGGACAGGAGCTCTAGTGGGGAAACAGGTGTAGACAAGGACACACAAAAAACAATGTTACAAACTAGCAATACCACGGTAGATAGTAAACAGGGGGATGCCCCGGGAAATACTGAAGATAAATTACTGATGAAGGCTCCATTGTTAGCACTAGTGCCGAAGATAGAAATGAGACAGGAACACACCCACCAATAGGGAATACAATGGGGAAAACAGTAACAAAAAAACCAGGGCAAACGGAAACCAGGCCTATGTGAATATTATGCACTTGGTATCTGCAGGCATGGAATATCTGGGAAATCAGATGGGACGTGCAATTATGGTCACCCCAGAAAATGCCGTTCCCATATGAAAACAGGAAAATGCAACCTCCCGTCCTGTAAGTTTTTCCACCTTGAAATGTGCCACTCATCAGTTCAGGAAAGACAGTGCTATAACCTATATTGCCAGGCACACCACCTAAAGGGTCCAAGATGACACAGAACATCCAGACCATGGGAAAACCTGGGTAGCCAAAGCCACTCCAGAGAGAGAGTTTTTTTAGTGCCAGGAAGGAAAAAAAGCTGGCAGGAAATGACAGAAATTGTACACCAACTGCAATCATTTCTGGAGTGGAACCACAGTCAATGGCCTCCACTCCAACACAACAGATATTAGTGCCAGGAAAAAAAGACCCCCACCCCCATACCACCAATACCACCAATCCAACTACATTCATCTTTGCTAATATACAGGGTCAAAAGCCAGCAACGAACAACAAGATACCTTACATCCGTGGACTGCTTACAGAGTCAAATGCTATGTTTGTGGCTTTCATAGAGACCCACATAAAGGATCACTTGGACAATGAAATATGGATCCCGGGCTACAACCTATACAGAGTGAACAGGCAAAAGGGGGGGGAAGAAGAGGCCAGTATTTCACAGAGTCACTTATATGTTCAGAACTACTAAATGCCTCAAATGATGTAGTTGAAGTATTAGCAATAAAGATCGAGAATCTAAACCTGGTCGTCGTGGTTGTATACAAGCCTCCGGATGCAACGTCTCAACAATTCCAGGAACAGCTTCTGAAAATTGACCACTGTCTGGAAAATCTTCCAGCTCCTGCCCCCAACATCTTGCTCCTGGGGGATTTCAACCTAAGGCACCTAAAATGGAGGAATATTGCAAACAATGTGGTAGCAGAGATAACACCAGGAGGCAGCTCAGATGAAAACTCGCGCACACATGAATTTTTAAATCTCTGCACCAAGTTCACCTTAAACCAGCAAATAATAGAGCCTACAAGATTAGAGAATACGCAGGACCTCATCTTCACCAACAATGATGATCTGATACGAAATGTCATCATATCAAAAATAATATATTCAGATCACAACATAATAGAGGTCCCCAGATCGACAAAATGTGATCAGCCGCGAGGGAGCCTTCTCCAAATTCAACATCAATAACAAAAACATAAGGTGGGACCTAGTAAACCAAGTCCTAAATGATATAAACTGGTAAGATAGCCTAAGCATCACAGATCCTAACCTATATCTAGAACAAATTAACTCTGTGGCACTTGAGGTTTGCTCAATGCAAATTCCCTTAAGGAAAAGAAGGAGATGTAAACTAGAAAGAGAGAGGCGCTCCCTATACATTGTTGTTGTAGGTTCGCCGGTACATCCGGTCCGGGTCTTCTCCAAATGGTGACCCGGCATGCTCCCTATACAGGCGAAGGCAAAGAATAACAGAGCGGCTACAAGAGGCCAATATATCTGAAATACGTAGGGAGACACTGGTCAGAGAAATAGCAAACATCGAATTAAAACTAAAGGAATCTTACAGGAACCAAGAAACGCGGGAAGAACTAAAAATCATAAATGAAATTGAAAGAAACACAAAGTATTTCTTTTCTTATGCCAAATCAAAGTCGAGAACAACATCCAGTATTGGGCCCCTACTTAAACGGGATGGGTCCTACACAGATGACAGCAAAGAAATGAGTGAGTTACTGAAGTCCCAGTATGACTCAGTTTTTGACTGAAAGTCGAAGACCTAAATGATTTTTTTATGAGAGTGCCACAGAACTTGGCAGACGCATGCCTATCTGACATTACCCTGACGCCAAATGACTTCGAAAAGGTAATAAATGACATGCCCATGCACTCTGCTCCAGGCCCAGACTCATGGAACTCCGTGTTCATCAAGAACTGCTTTTAACATCCTATGGAGAGGGAGCATGGACACTGGGGTCGTCCCGCAGTTACTAAAAACAACAGAAATTGCCCCACTCCACAAAAGGGGCAGTAAAGCAATAGCTAAGAACAACACACCAAGAGCGCTAACATCCCATATCATAAAAATCTTTGAAAGGGTTCTGAGAAGCAAGATCGCCGCTCATCTAGATACCCATCAATTACACAACCCAGGGCAGCATGGGTTTAAAGCAGGTCGCTCCTGTTTGTCCCAACTACTGGACCACTACGACAAGGTTCTGGATGCTCTAGAAAATAAACAGAATGCAGATGTTATATACACAGACTTGGCAAAAGCCTTTGACAAGTGTGACCATGGTGTGATAACACACAAAATGCGTGATAAAGGAATAAGAGGAAAAGTTGGTAGATGGATCTATAATTTCCTAACAAGTAGAACACAAAGAGTAGTAGTCAACAGAGTAAAGTCTGAGGTGGCTACAGTGAAAAGCTCTGTTCCACAAGGCACAGTACTCGCTCCCATCCTGTTCCTCATTCTCATATCGGACATAGACAGGGATATAAGCCACAGTGCTGTGTCTTCCTTTGCAGATGACACTCGAATCTGCATGACAGTGTCCACCGTTGAAGACACTGCAAGACTCCAAGCAGACATAAACCAAATCTTTAAATGGGCTGCAGAAAACAATATGAAGTTCAATGATGAGAAATTTCAATTACTCAGATATGGAAAACGGGGAAATTAAAATCTCATCGGAGTACAAAACAAATTCCAACCACACAATAGGCGAAAACTAATGTCAAAGACCTGGGAGTGATCATGTCAGAGGATCTCACCTTCAAGAACCATAACACCGTAGCAATCGCATCTGCTAGAAAAATGACAGGATGGATAATGAGAACCTTCAAAACCAGGGATTCCAAGCCCATGTTGACCTTTTCAGGTCGCTTGTTCTATCTAGGCTAAAATATTGCTGCACACTAACTGCACCTTTCAAGGCAGGTGAAATTGCTGACCTAGAAAATGTCGAGAACCTTCACGGCACGCATAACTGCGATAAACCACCTCAATTACTGGGAACGCGAAGTTCCTAAACCTGTACTTTTAGAACGCAGGCGGGAGAGATACATTATTATATACACGTGGAAAATTTTCGAGGTTAGTACCAAACTTGCACACGAGGGTCACTCCTACGAAAGCAAAAGACTCGGCAGGCGATGTAACATCCCCCATTGAAAAGCAGGGTGCCACTAGCACGTTGAGAGACAACACAATAAGTGTCAGGGCCAAAGACGTTCAATTGCCTCCCAGCAACATCAGGGATTACCAACAAACCCCTGGCTGTCTTCAAGCAGGCACTGGACAGGCACCTAAAGTCGGTACCTGACCAGCCAGGCTGTGCTTCGTACGTTGGACTGCTTGCGGCCAGCAGTAACAGCCTGGTTGATCAGGCTCTGATCAACATGAGGCCTGGTCACAGACCGGGCGCAGGGCGTTGACCCCCTGAACTCTCTCCAGGTATACTCCAGGTATACACACACACACGCACACACACACACACACCATTCCCTTTCCAGGAGCTATGACTCGACCCCTGCAACCACAATTAGGTGAGTATACACAGATGGAAAGTGCCGGGAGGCAGAGAATAACTTCGTTCAATGAAGATGGGAAATAAAAATGAAAGCCTTTGGGTTGAACCAAAGATGTAGAGAGACAACAGAGAAGCATACGAGTTGTCATTAATGGAACACATTAGCGACAAGATGATGGAACTTGTGGAGAACTGGTTAGATAAGTAGACTTTCCTGTATGAAACAACATATAGCAATCGGTACTTATCTGTTAACAGTACGATGTCCAGTAGCCTCTCCCTGGCCATCCCTTTCCGGGTGCCGCTCCAGATTTCACAGTTGCTCTTGATTAACAATTTTATTAGGAAACAATTTGCCCAAAGGAGCGCATAGGCAGCATTTCACTATCATCTGAAATGCGTAGTGGTACTCACTTGGTTTGGGCGTAAAGCCCTCAAATTACGACCTCGAATAGAACAGCCCCAATCACCTTGCGTCTGCCCAAGGACTGGCGATACAAGTGGATTAAGCTTTACCTTGCTTGCGTAACGTGAGGTTATGGCTTTGACAGCGCCATAGAGTAATTACTCTCATTTAACCTCGTTGTGTAGTTGATCAGAACTCTAGCAAGGAGAGGAAGGTGTGCCTCATGACTCTATGGTACATACATATGTGCCTCATAAAGCTGTTTGCAAGGAAGGAAGAGTCCACTAGCCCCTTCCAGGGAGGGCTAGAGTCCTCAGAGGGCTGAGAGATACCTCCTTTGGTGGAGAATTTTCTCCACAGAATTGGACCCATGTGCAACATCTAGGTATCTTTATTTGTAGACGTTGATAAAAAGCCACTGGTTGGCAAAAGTCTACAAATAAAGATTCCCAGATGTTGCACATGTGTTTAATTCCTCCAGCATACGAATGTGGAAGAACTCTAGCCAGCGAAGGAGAGACGAGAATAGAGAAGTTTAGAGACCGTCTTCGGTTGACATAGCAGCGAAGGCCAAGTCTAAACCAAAACTGCTCCACAGCCAACCAGAAGAAAGGCCACAGTAAAGGATTAAGTACAGTATTTTCCTGCATATTAGGTGCGCTTTTTTCCAAAAATATCTCAGAAACCAGCTTGGACCTTATATGTGCAAGGTCATGAACAAGGTAGGCTTTGAGTTAACTGCAAGTGCAGGTGTCAGTGCTGTGGTACCCGTAAACTGAACTCAAGAAAACTCTTCTCTTCCATCTCTCCGGTCTGGAAAATACCATTTCGACTGGAAGGAGAGAGGAAGAAAGCGCACGAGAAATGGTAAGAAGTCTGCAGTGAGTTGAATAAATTATTTAAAGATTACCTCTCGGTGGAAACAGTGGCAGTACCAGAAAGCCTTAAGGAAAGAATATACGACGGATACTGAACACCTTACAAACATCAAGCCAAATGTACAAAAACAAAAACTGATATAACTGGATACATCGAAGGCAATGAGCTAACGCGGTGTCGCTATAGATTCTACGAGGGAAGCAGAAGCACATCTGAACCACTAACTGTGATCTACAACAAGTCAAAAGATACGGGAAAGTTGCCAAATTTCTGGATGACAGCGAATATATCCTCTGCATTCATGAAAAGAACCAGGCATCTTCACCATTACCTCGCATGGACACCATGCAAGGTAATGGTGAAGATAATCAGATAAGTCTTAAAGAACCGGAAGATAAATGGTTGCATAAACAATAACCAGCAAGTGAAATCATGACTTGCCAGCCTGTTGTTCTAACACAAAATAAAAAAAAGTGAAAAAGGAAAGAAAAGTGTTCCTGGACTGCATGTCTTAGACTGCTGGAGAGCTGCAAGCACACCACACGGGGTAAACACTTGAGGTGCAAGCACACCACACAGGGGTAAACACTTGAGGTGCAAGAACACTACACAGGGTAAACACTTGAGGTGCAAGCACACCACACGGGGTAAACACTTGAGGTGCAAGCACACCACACGGGGTAAACACTTGAACTGCAAGCACACCCACGGGGTAAACACTTGAGGTGCAAGCACACCACACGGGGTAAACACTTGAGGTGCAAGCGCACCACACGGGGTAAACACTTGAGGTGCAAGCACACCACACGGGGTAAACACTTGAGGTGCAAGAACACTACACGGGGTAAACACTTGAGGTGCAAGCACACCACACGGGGTAAACACTTGAGGTGTAAGCACACCACAGGGTAAACACTTGAGCTGCAAGCACACCACACGGGGTAAACACTTGAGGTGCAGCCAGGAATAACACGGTTCACCAAACACAACCTTAGGGAAAGGAAGCAAAGGGTGATTATCCGGGAAGAAATGTTACAAGCGGGGTGCCGCAAGAACCGTTATTAAGACCATTAGTGTTTCTGGTTTATGGTAATGGCACGTCAGATGGGATTGAGTCAGATGTATCTCTGTTTGCTGGTGATTTAAAACTAATGAAGAAACTAATAACAGACAAGGACAAGAAAATGCTACAATTGGATCTGAACCGACTTTAAGAATGGTCAGACAAGTGGTTGTTTACAATCAACCGTAGTAATTGCAACGTTGTAAAGATTGGAGAAGTAAGAAGACAATTCACAGAATATAAATTCAAGGGACAGAGGTTGAAGACCTCACTCAAAGCAAAGCTCTGGGGGTTAGCACACTGCTTGGCATATCGCCCGTGGCGCATATTATCCGAAAAATCTCTATGGCAAATCTATGAATAACATTCAAAAAAATCTCACTAGTCATTCCGGTTCCTTTATACAACATATGTTAGGCCCATGTTGGAGTACGCAGCACCAGTGTAGAAATACTGTAGAAACTACAGAGGATTGCTACAGTGGTAAGAGGTATGACCACAGGGATGTCAGGGAGCATTTCTTCAGTCTGAGGGTAGCCAGGAAGTGGAATGATTTTGAGGAAGTGGTGGAGTGACGGCTCCATACACAGCTTTAAGAGTAGGTACGATAGGAGCCCACGAGGCTACGAGGAAGTGAATCTGACAACCGGCAAGTTGAGAGGTGGAGCCAGGAGCCAAGACTCGACTCCTGCAACCACAAACAGGTGATTACACACCCACAAATCTGGAGAGTGAAGTAGCTGAGGCAGAATCCATACATAGCTTTAAGAAGAACGATAAGGCTCTTGGAGCAGGAAGAAAGTGAACTTAATAGCGACTAGCGAAGAGGTGGGCCAGGAGCTGTGAATCCACCCCTGCACCACAAAACAGGTAGTACACACACACAGAAGCAACATGAGACGCTAGCAATAAGTGTGTTAATTAAGTTCATCACGGAAGAGCTGTGAGCGTCACATATTTCCTGAGCTTCACCCCACAGGTTTCACATCACAAGCGTCACATAGATATGCTGATATCAAAAGTCACCTTATTGACCTCGTACCTGAGAAATATTTATCGTTTCGGAACAAACGCAGCCGCCTGGATCGCACACATGACTCGAAGAGAAAATTTTCAAGCCAGAAACAATTTTTTTCCGTCCATGTGTCAAGTAAATGTTTTCTTCCGGGCAGAAAATAAATGTTACACTGACCAATATTTTCAAACTTACCTGTATTTATTCTGAACTTTTTTGTTACCCCTGACCAATATGAGGGTACTGGCAAAAATTACGTGAAAATTTTAATCCCGGATAAAATAAATTAAATCTGAACAAAAACAAATTAACTGAACAAAAAAGAGACTTAACTTTGAACAACAAAAATAAACCGGTAACATTAGCCTGATTTTTTTTTTCCCCCAGCGGAATTAACGGAAATTTTCATCAAGATGTGATTTTTTCAGGCAAGATGCTGCTGCTGTCAGTCATCTCGCTGCCTTGTGATGCTGGGTTTTCGCTGCCTTGATGATGCTGTTAGTCATCTCGCTGCCTTGATGATGCTGTTAGTCATCTCGCGGCCTTGATGATGCTATCCCGTCATCTCGCGGCCTTGATGATGCTGTTGGGTCATCTCGCTGCCCTGCCGGGGTGCTGCGTCTTTCGCTGCCTTTTATGATGCCGTCAGTCATCTCGATGCCTTGATGATGCTTTTCAGTCATCTCGATGCCTTGTGCTGCTGTCCCGTCATCTCGCCGCCTTGATGATGCCGTCAGTCACCCGTTGCCTTGTCCGCTGCCTGTCTTTCGCTGCCCTGCCCACGCTGCCTGTCTATCGCTGCATTGATGATGCTGTCTGTCATCTCGCTGCCCTGCCGATGCTACCTGTCATTCGCTGCCCTGCTGACCTGTCATCTCGCTGCCCTGATGATGATGCCTGTCATCTCGCTGCCTTGATGATGCTGCCTTCATCTCGCGCCCTGATGATGATGCCTGTCATCTCGCTGCCTTGATGATGCTGCCTTTTTATCTCGCTGCCCTGCTGA
>WNWK01038273.1:0-18029 GCA_009830355.1 Cherax destructor | reverse complement strand
TACATAAACAATTCCCGGATTTTGTAAAGGAGGTCATTTCGGTTTGGTGTATTCCTGTCTGAGAAATGCAACATTCTCAGCAACAGAATGAATCTGTTGCAGGACAGGAGGTTACGGAAGACTGGAGTGCTAATGAAGGAGTCTGTGGACCAGTAGTTTGCTATATTGTTCTTATATGTGTGTGGCATAAGCATGATAGTGCCAAGGAATAAATACATTTCAGCCACAGTTGTTTCTTTCCACCTGCACAGCCGTGACGATTCTGTAACATTTACATGGTCCATTGTATACTGGTAGTACAGGTTGGTCTGGGTAACAATCAGGTTCATTATCGGCTCATCAAAGTATAGTTGAAAATAGTCTAACTCAGTAGACTCATTTGTGATGGGACAGTGTGGCATGATGCCACTTCCACTATCCTTCATTATCACTTTCACTATCAGTGGCAGGGGTTCTGGATTGTGACCTGCCACGACCCTTGCCTCTGACTGCATATGGCACACTGCCTGAACGTAGGTTATGATGCCCAAAAGTACGTTTCACTGGGGAATAATGATAATCACTGTCACTCGACGAATCGTCTATGGGCATAAAATCGACGTTCACTCGTGCACTGCTCCGAATATTTAAAAAAAAAAAAAATCATTTTTTTTAAAATGAAGAGCACATTTTTATAAACAGGATAGGCTAAAAAAAAAAATTTTAGGGCCAGTACTTACCGAGATATAAGCCCGCGAAGTTGGTTATTAGTGGCTATGCTGGGCTGAGGGTCTGTGGCCACACTGGCCACCCCAGAAGTGCTGGGCTGAGGGTCTGGTATGGCCACACTGTCCACACTGGCCACACTGTCCACACTGGCCACACTGTCCACACTGGCCACCCCAGAGGTGATGGGCTGAGGGTCATCTGGGTTGTCATCAATAGTTTCACTAATTCCTTGATTATTAGTGGCTATATCACTGTCTAGTCCACTAAGCTTGCGTTCTCTATCACTTTCCGAGAATAGTAGAGTGTTAATACGACGAGGCGTGAGTGAATCACGAGGATGTGCCATGATGTTTACCCAAGATGGAGCTGAAACTAACTGGGGCTACCATGCGGTACCCAGGCGTCCCCGATTTTTTTCATACTGCGCACACTGAGGGCGCAGACCCATTCTCTCATGTCTAGGCGACTCAGGCCTATCGCGCTAAATTTGAACGAATGAAAAATAAAACGTAGATCTACGTTTGGAGAAGTACGCGTACAAACGTATATCTACGTGTGGACAGTTTAAGGGTTAATGGATTACTGGTACGTATATTATTGTTATGTTTATTACTTTCTCAGTAGATGTGAGAAATAGAACAGCGATGTAGAGGAAATAGTATTTTAATAATGAAAATGTTTTCCAGTTATTAGTGACCACAGAGGACGGACTGAGACTTGTACCAGAGATCTACTCGGTACCAGCAGAGAAGGTTGAGGCAGAGTACCTGGAGCCAGGTTCCCAAGATCGTGTAGCTGTGGGAAAACTACCATTCATGTGGGCACAGTCTCTCTACATTGTGGGCAGACTCCTCCAGGATGTAAGACCATTATCCATTTTATTTTTTTTAACACGTCTGACGTTTCTCACCGAGGCAGGGTGACCCAAAATGAAAGAAAAACCCAAAAAGAAAGAAAAAACTTTCATCATCATTCAACACTCTCACCATCACTTGTACATAATCACTGTCTTTGCAGAGGCGCTCAGATACAACAGCTTAGACATTCCTGCAAACTGCCAGTATTGTGAAGAGTTTTTATGAGGATAGTGAGGCTCAGGTTAGAGTGTGTAGGAGGGAAGGGGACTATTTCCCAGTAAAAGTGGGCCTTAGACAAGGATGTGTGATGTCACCTTGGTTGTTCAATATATTTATAGATGGGGTTGTAAGAGAAGTGAATGTGAGGGTCTTGGCAAGAGGTGTTGGGCTAAAAGTTAAAGAAGCAAATACAAAGTGGGAGTTGTCACAGTTGCTTTTTGCTGATGACACTGTGCTTTTGGGAGATTCTGAAGAGAAGTTGCAGAGGTTGGTGGATGAATTTGGTAGGGTGTGTAAAAGAAGAAAATTGAAAGTGAATATAGGAAAGAGTAAGGTGATGAGGATAACAAAAAGAATAGGTGACGAAAGATTGGATATCAGATTGGAGGGAGAGAGTATGGAGGAGGTGAATGTGTTCAGATATTTGGGAGTGGACATGTCGGCGGATGGGTCTATGAAGGATGAGGTGAATCATAGAATTGATGAGGGGAAAAGGGTGAGTGGAGCACTTCAGAGTCTGTGGAGACAAAGAACCTTGTCCATGGAAGTAAAGAAGGGAATGTATGAGAGTATAGTTATACCAACGCTCTTATATGGGTGTGAAGCATGGGTGATGAATGTTGCAACGAGGAGAAGGCTGGAGGCAGTGGAGATGTCATGTCTGAGGTCAATGTGTGGTGTGAATATAATGCAGAGAATTCAGAGTTTGGAAATTAGGAGGAGGTGCGGGATTACCAAAACGATTGTCCAGAGAGCTGAGGAGGGGTTGTTGAGGTGGTTTGGACATGTAGAGAGAATGGAACGAGACAGAGTGACTTCGAGAGTGTATAAATCTGTAGTGGAGGGAAGGCGGGGTAGGGGTCGGCCTAGGAAAGGTTGGAGGGAGGGGGTAAAGGAAGTTTTGTGTGCGAGGGCTTGGACTTCCAGCAAGCATGTGTGAGCGTATTTGATAGGAGTGAATGGAGGCATATGGTTTTAATACTTGACGTGCTGTTGGAGTGTGAGCAAAGTAACATTTATGAAGGGATTCAGGGAAACCGGCAGGCCGGACTTGAGTTCTGGAGATGGGAAGTACAGTGCCGGCACTCTGAAGGAGGGGTGTTAATGTTGCAGTTTTATAACTGTAGTGTAAAGCACCCCTCTGGCAAGACAGTGATGGAGTGAATGATGATGAAAGTTTTTCTTTTTCGGGCCAATATGCCTTGGTGGGAATCGGCCGATGTGTTAATAAAAAAAAAAAAAAATTATGTCATCACCTTTTTGTAGTTCAGGAGCTACAACTCTTCAAGGAGTATATAATAATTGAGTATATAATAATTGAGAAGGAAGTGTTCTTTGGACTTTGGTTATGAGAGGCTTAAAGAAGATTTTAATTTTCCCAATATCGAGATATATAAGTGCCGTAGTGACATAGTAAAGCTAATGAGTGAGGTTATTAAGTGTTAAACAATGAGACATGATAGTATGGTACCATCTTACCTCATTCTTCCTTATGTATTGCTACATCCTTCCTTCCTTTCCCTTATTGAGGATAAGAAGGATCCCCTTCTTACCCATGATTTGGACTTCTATGACAGGGTAACAGAAGTAAGACAGGAGAGAGAGGGATGGGTAGACTGCATTTTCTTGAACTGTAAGAAGACTTTCAACACAGTACTGCACAAGAGACTGGTGCAAAAGCTAGAGGAGTAGGCAGTAATAACAGGAAAAGTACTGCAATGGATCAGGGAATACCTGACAGGAAGGAAACAGTGAGTGATGGTATGTGAAGAGGTGTCAAAGTGGGCTCGTGTGTTGAGTGGGGTTCCACAAGGGTCAGTCTTAGATGCTGGTGCTGTTTCTTGTATATGTGAATGATATGACAGAAGGGATAGTCACAGTTGTCCCTGTTCTCTCTCTATTCTTCCTATTATCTTATTCTTATTTTTCTTATTCTTCATATTTTTATTATTTTTTTTTAACACATTGGCCATATCACACTAAGGCAGGGTGACCTAAAAAGAAAAACCAAAATCTTTCTTTTTAAATTTAGTAATTTATACAGAAGAAGAGGTTACTAACTGCTGGTTCCTGTCATTTTAGTCTCCTCTTATGACATGCATGGTATTATTATTAAGTAAGAGATACTTTTACTTTTTTATGCTGTGTGTAGTTTCAAGAGTAGAACCATGTCTTGGTGTCCTCTTTTTTTATAATTAATTTGTGGTAATTGTATGTATATGTTATGCATTTGTTTGGAGGATTATAATTGAATTAGTTTTAAAGTATATTTGGATATGGGATGATTGTAAAGAATGTGCAGTATATTAAGTGACTGTTTTTAAATTTATTTTATGTATAACTTAAATCTTTGCAGAAATTCTTGGCATGTGGTGAGTTGGATCCTCTTAATCGTCGTCTGGGCTCCGAGAAGAAGCCAGATGTGGTTGTACAGGTCGTGGTGTTAGCAGAAGATGCCAGTATTCAGGCCAAGCTCCTTGCTCTTGACATCCAAGTGCAGACTATTTCTGAAGTGTCACCCATTGAAGTTCAGCCGGCCAGGGTGTTGTCAAAGCTCTATGCTCATCTGGGTATGTGCAAAACTGAGATAGGTATCAACTGGCATTGTTCTTCTAAAACTAAAAGTTTTTGAGAAAGATAAAGAATACAAGAAAATGAAGAGAACAGCTGGATCTGTATGTTAAGAGTAAAAACAATGAAGTGTTATGATAGAAAAGTGTCAATCAGATGCATTTTTTCTTAATTTCAGTAAGAAATGTACACTATCTCTTAACTATTTTCTGAACATTCTCTGAGTTTTTCTCATATACAAGATGGCCTATTCAGCTCTGACACCTTGTTCTTTATTTATAAATCATAATTTATTGCCTTGTCCTATAGGCTAGACAGGTTCACCAGAAAATGTGAAAAGGACACTGTGTTCAGAAGTACGTAGCAGAACAGACAAGGTATAACTTATGATTTGCTGTATTCTGCCTGTTATTTTTCCACTTGTAACATACCAGACATATCCATTTGTGTGTGTCTTTTCAACTTATTTATGTTTTTGAATGCTTGCTTTCGTGATGGCAGGACGCAACCAGAAGCTTGGACTCTCAGGACGTCAAAGCCGTGATGTTGGTATCCTCTCCACCAGTAAACTTTATTCTCTTCAAGACAGAATCTTTGCATTCACACCACAAGTAAGTCCAAGAGATACATACCTCTAAAAGTGGTTTTTACTGAGGGTTTAATAGGTGAGGATTTGTTTTCACATTAATATTACAGTATTTTACGTAAATTTGTAATATGTTAAGCAAATTAGCTTATTTACCTAAATGTTTTTCAGAATGTTTAAAGGGCTTTTATCTTTCAGTTTTTTCAGTTGGCTCTTGCAGTTAAAATTTAGCTAATTGAAGCATAAACATATTTTTCTTTAACAAGTAAATATGTAATACTTTTAAATGAGGTTTCCTTTTGCACACGATGGATCATTCAGCTCTGAATGGATGTGCTGCTTTTATAAAATGTAATTTATTGTGGTAGTCCTCATGTTAACTTCACCACATGATGTTATGCTACCCTTTCTAAGTTCATTATTAGTAAAATATGTTCTCTAGGTTCAACTTGTGGTTTATTAGTTTCTGCTAAATACTTTTGTGCTATGAAGTTTTAAAACTTGAAATTTAATATGGCATTAGTGATGAAAAACATGAATCATGGACATATTTTCTTTGCTTTGTGTTAGTACAATGATATACAGTACTGTAATGCATTGTATTACTATACTGGTATGTATGTTCTACATTAGTACAAAATCCACAAATGTGGTATCATCTCAGGTACCTATTGGTTACTCAAGCTCAGGAAATGACACACATCGGGATAACTTGGCCTTTTTTTTTTAATATACGTAACTTATACGAGTAATAATAACTTGAATGGTATTAATTATTACAAATTTTCAGATATATTTAAAGTCCCTCTTAGTGACTGTCACTAGAATTTAAGCAATACTGCTATATCACTTGTCTATCATTTATTAATGTGACATTATTTGAATAATGGCATATTTTATTATTAATCTCTCAAGAAAGGCTTGGAATTTTACATTGTTCTCAAACATGGATTTAAAACCATTTATGGTGGGGTTATAGCTTGACGGCTCTAATAATACACAAGCCTCCTTTTCACAGTTCTTCGTTTTCTTTAAATAAAAGTTTATTCATATAGGCGTTGGAAAAATAACATTCTGTAAAATACAGAGATAACTCGCACATAGGAGAAAGACTTACAATGACATTTTTGGTCCGACTTGGACCATTAACTAATTAATGGCTCAAGTCAGACCGAAACATTGTCATAAGTTTTTCTCCTATGTGTGGGTTATTGTGTATTCTGTAAAAATAAAACAGATTTTTGTAGGGTAATATCTTTTTACAGTGCAGAGGGTAAGCCCTTTATTTTGAATGTGGTTATTTTGAAGCAGTGAAATACAAATTTGAAAACACAACTGGACAGGAAGACTGATGCTTTTGTTAATTTGCTCCTTACAGTGTGCTAGCCATGATACTGTATTACTCTTTAGACATGCAAGGTGTGTACATATGGAGTACTTGATTAATGGCAAACATGAGGTTTTTTAATGAATTGCCAAGTACACCTTTTGAGAAATGTAATTTTATGAATAAAGGACGTGAAAGTGCTGAATTGATGGGCTTGGACAAAAAGTCTCTTGCATTCGTCCTTGTATTTCTTTACTTTCTTCAGGCATTATAATATACCTTACTTCTCCTTTCTGTATAACTTATTTCAGTTTGCAGACCGACAACGATTCTTCATAGCCTCCGACTTGGACCTTCTTTTAGATATTTTCAAAACAGAGCTCAACTTCTTGCAATGTACCTGGAAGCACATGTTGGGCCGACCCATTGTTACATTGGAGTTAAATCAGAGTTTTCTAGGTAACACAGATGTTTGTCTCTCGCCATCATCCTTAGCATTGTGCCTTCCCTCCCTGCATTTTGTAGATGTAATCTGATAGCCATCAGATTGCTGAGACTTTTAGTCATGATAAAGGTATGCACAGTTTACTGCATGTAAAAAAAAAAAAAGGAAAACTACATAGTTTCATTATTAATGCATTTATATTTCTCTTTAATGTCATCTTATGAAGAATGAAGCAAGCTAGTATGTAGGAGAGTATATGTTGGTAATAAATTAATGGATGTTATCCATAAGATGATATTTTCCCTTAAGTCCTGGTCATAGACTCCAGTTGGAGGTGCATTTGGAGTAGGTTTGAGCAATCTGATACAGTACTTACATTCTTGTGATTGTAGTTTTATTAAGATAGTGCATGTGTATTAGTGTACTATGAATACAATAACAATATTACCCTAGAAGTGTATGGTTTATTGGTTGTAATTTTAGCAGTAAAACCACTTTAGGAAGTGAGTATGATGTACTTGGGAATTAAAATATTCAAATTTTTGTAGTTTGATGGTTTGTAAACATAGAAGGATTGACTATTAATTTTGACTAAAATAGTGAGCATATTTGTACATAAATTAGAATGTAGATGTTTTCTGTTTAACTGTTTGCTTCCCTCTGCATTAACTGTGACATTAAATATATTCCTGTTATATCGACGCCTTCCATATGCTTAGCATTACTCTTGTTAAGCATGGGATTCGCATTATCTGTTGATTATTCTTTTATCTCTATTTCATTTCCTTTAAATCTTTCACTGCCCAATTAAATTTTAGGCTTGTTCCCAACTTGTCCCTTATGGTCTCCAGAATTTGACATTATGAATTTCTAAAGAATGTTTATTTTTCCATGTATTATTGTTTTTTTTTAAAACACTGTGTAGAATGGAGAGGTACAGTTTATGTTGATGAAGAGGGTGTATATATCTGGGGTATTGGAGGGTCATCCCAGGTATGGTTGGAGGGAGGGGGTACAAGAGGCTTTGAGTTGTAGGGGCTTGAGCATTTGGCAAGCTTGTGTGAGCGTGTTAAATAGGAATTAATGGAGACAAGTGGTTTTTAAATGGATATGCTGTTGGAGTGTAAGCAAGGCAATATTCATGAAGGAATTCAGGGAAACTGGTTAGCCAGAGTCCTGGAAGTGGGAAGGGCAGTTCTTACTCTCTGAAGGAGGGGTGGAGGTGGTGTTGTTGGAGGGTAATCTGATTGTGATGTCAGCACACTTTTGGAAAGATGGCACTTGAATAAATGATGGTGAATGTGTTTTCTTCTTTGGGTCACCCTTCTTTAGCAAATAATTGGTATGTTAAAAAATTAGGAAAGCAAAATTAAAAAGGATCTTCAGTAAAATACATAAATTATAGGCCTAAGTAAATCAAATTTATTGAAAAATATTTAATTTAGATATCCTAGCAGTGTTTTTAAGATTGAGAAACTATTGTAAATGTATCTATATTTTTAAAGGTTGTGAGCTGGGTGTTCCTACATTCTGCACAGAATCATCTCTTGGTCATCTCCATCACCAATCATATCACTGCCATTGTCTTCATGTAACATGCAGTAGTTTTCATTTCATCCTTAGTTATTACTTTTTATCATGAGTTGACCATTCACTAGACCTGGCTCTGTGGAGAGCCACAGAAAAACCAGTTGTCTAAGCACCATGTGAAGTGGAATAGCAGTGACTTTACAGTGCTGGACACAACAATTTGAGGTCAGTGAGGGTTTAATTAGATGCTGCAGTAGATACCCTCCTCTAGCAGGAAAGAAGACACTAAACCCCAGACCACTGCTTTAGAGTCCCCTTCAGTAATTTGAAGGAGGATATTTGGAGCAAAACTGTTGATTGAATCTAGAATTTAGACTATGAGCACTGTTCCAGTGTTCCTTTCCAAGGAAAATCTTTGAAAGGGTTCTAAGAAGCAAGATCGCCACTCATCTAGATACCCATCAATTACACAACCCAGGGCAGCACGGGTTTAGAGCAGGTCGCTCCTGTCTGTCCCAACTACTGGACCACTACGACCAGGTTCTAGATGCTCTAGAAGACAAACAGAATGCAGATGTTATATACACAGACTTTGCAAAAGCCTTTGACAAGTATGACCATGGTGTAATAGCACACAAAATGCATGATAAAGGAATAACAGGAAAAGTTGGTAGATGGATCTATAATTTCCTAACAAGTAGAACACAAAGAGTAGTAGTCAACAGAGTAAAGTCTGAGGCAGCTAATGTGAAAAGCTCTGTTCCACAAGGCACAGTACTCGCTCCCATCCTGTTCCTCATCCTCATATCGGACATAGACAGGGATATAAGCCACAGTGCCGTGTCTTCCTTTGCAGATGACACCCGAATCTGTATGACAGTGTCCACCGTTTAAGACACTGCAAGACTCCAAGCAGATATCAACCAAATCTTTAAATGGGCTGCAGAAAACAATATGAAGTTCAATGACGAGAAATTTCAATTACTCAGATACGGAAAACGTGAGGAAATTAAAATCTCATCGGAGTACAAAACTAATTCCAACCACACAATAGAGCGAAAAACTAATGTCAAAGACCTGGGAGTGATCATGTCAGAGGATCTCACCTTCAAGGACAATAACACCGTAGCAATCGCATCTGCTAGAAAAATGACAGGATGGATAATGAGAACCTTCAAAACCAGGTATGCAAAGCCCATGTTGACACTTTACAAATAGCTTGTTCTATCTAGGCTGGAATATTGCTGCACACTAACTGCACCTTTCAAGGCAGGTGAAATTGCTGACCTTGAAAATGTGCAGAGAACCTTCACGGCACGCATAACTGTGATAAACCACCTCAATTACTGGGAACGCTTGAAGTTTCTAAACCTGTACTCCCTAGAACGCAAGCGGGAGAGATACATTGTTATATAAACGTGGAAAATTCTCGAGGGATTAGTACCAAACTTGCACACGAAAATTACTCCCTACGAAAGCAAAAGACTCGGCAGGCGATGTAACATCCCCCCAATGAAAAGCAGGGGTGCCACTAGCACGTTAAGGGACAACACAATAAGTGTCAGGGGTCCAAGATTGTTCAACTGCCTCCCAGCATACATAAGGGGAATTACCAACAAACACCTGGCTGTCTTCAAGTAGGCACTGGACAGGCACCTAAAGTCGGTACCTGACCAGCCAGGCTGTGGCTCGTACGTTGGACTGCGTGCGGCCAGCAGTAACAGCCTGGTTGATCAGGCTCTGGTCCAACATGAGGCCTGGTCACAGACCGGGCTGCGGGTGCATTGACCCCTGGAATTCTCTCCAGGTAAACTCCAGGTAAAACCAGTCATAAGAAATCTTATGAATACTTTTTAGAAGATTGGGAAACATAGAAAGGGAGGTCATGCTTAGCATCTGAACATAGACTAGATGTTTAGGTCTCAACAGCCGTGTTTTTGCATTTGTGATGAATGTGTGACCTATTAGTGAAAGACCCTGAGTGTGTGCCTAAACTTGAGGGAAAGAATCTCACCTAGTAGTAAACCAATATAATAATAATAATAATAATAATAGTTTATTTAGACATGGTACAATGATACATAGTTAGGTATATTTGCAAGTCTCTTGATGATGGGATATGAAGAAACACTGATTAGATTTGCAGTATAGCTTCATTTTTACATGGACCAACCAAGATCTGACTAAACAGTGAAACCTCAATATGGTGGACTAATAGGAGGAGGGGCTGTCTTTTTTTAAACAAAAATCACTTGTACATGAAGATTAAGACACATGTGCAACAGTTGAGTGGTCAGTCCCTGAGGGATATTCAGATATTTTTTCTCCAAGGTTGATGGACTGATTACATCATCATTATTTCATTTCTATTTCTCCCTTTGTATTTGACTGAAGAAGCCTACTGTGTAGGTGAAATGTTTCATCAATAAAGATACCCAACTGTTGCACATGTGTCTTAATGTCTTAATCTTCAACTTGTCGGTATTTGGTGCCATTTTCAACGAAAATCAGTTGTATCGAAATACTCGATGCAACGGACATTGTCGTTGTATTGAGAGCCTACCAGATATGGTCGTTGTATGGAGAGCCTACCAGACATGGTCGTTGTATGGAGAGCCTACCAGACATGGTCGTTGTATGGAGAGCCTACCAGACATGGTCGTTGTATGGAAAGCCTACCGGACATGGTCGTTGTATGGAAAGCCTACCGGACATGGTCGTTGTATGGAAAGCCTACTGAACATGGTCGTTGTATGGAAAGCCTACTAGACATGTTCATTGTATGGAGAGCCTACCGGACATGGTCGTTGTATGGAGAGCCTACCAGACATGGTCATTGTATGGAGAGCCTACCGGACATGGTCGTTGTATGGAGAGCCTACCGGACATGCACACCACTGCTAATTACAAAATCTTGATGCAAGGACTTGTTCCATTGTATGGGCAGCTTACTGGACAAACACACTATTGCATTAAACATTTGTCCAGCCAAATATTTTGTTCACTATATCCAAAATCCATTCCATAGGGGGTACATTATATATTGAGGCTTTACATAGATTTTATCTTAAAAATTGGTTATGGCATGTATTACCCTTGAAGCTTCTAGAGTCGTGGAGTAAACTCATTTTCAATTGCCAGTACCTGAGGTATGAGAGAAAGAATCTAGTCTCAATTAGTTTTTCTTCTACACCTTACTGAGTTCCTAAACTGTTGTACTGGTAGTCAGTGAACCATACTTAAGACTGAATCAAGGTAGTGAGTAGGTAGGAGGTACTGTACTTAAATTGGACATCTCTCTTTGAAATATAATAATAATAATAATAATAGAGAGTTTCAGTGGGGAGAAATAAATGGGATTAGATCAGGGGTTTCAAATAGAGTTAGAGCTAAAGAAGGAGTGGCAATAATGTTGAATAATCAGTTATGGCAGGTAAAGAAGGAATATAAATGTATAAATTCAAGGATTATGTGGAGTAAAATAAAGGTTGGATGTGAAAAGTGGGTTATAGTAAGTGTTTATGCACCTGGAGAAGAGAGAAGTGTAGAGGAGAGAGAGATTTTGGGAAATGTTGAGTGAGTGTGTGGGGAGTTTTGAACCAAGTGAGAGAGTAATTGTGGTTGGGGATCTTAATGCTAAAGTGGGTAAAAATGTTGTGGATGGAGTAGTAGGTAAATTTGGGGTGCCAGGGGTAAATGTAAATGGGGAGCCATTAATTGAGCTATGTGTAGAAAGAGGTTTGGTAATAAGTAATACATATTTTATGAAAAAGAGGATAAATAAATATACAAGGTATGATATAGCACGTAAGGAAAGTAGTTTGTTGGATTATGTATTGGTGGATAAAAGGTTGATGAGTAGGCTTCAGGATGTACAGTGGTACCCCGACTTACGATGTTATCATCTTACGTTATTTTCGATAACCGATATTTATAACGTAAGAAATTTGATTGTGACTTACGATGTTTGCTTCGTCTACCGACATTCGTACCGGACGTGTCCGCTTGGCGCCCAGCTGAGCGCGCACTCCAGGGAGCGTCAGTGCTATTGTTTACAAGCGAGAGCGACCACCCACCCACACCCACGCATTCATACCAGTATATTGTCATTATTCCACTGTTTTTAGTGCTTGCAACTGCTAAATAAGCTACCATGGGTCCAAGGAAAGATCCTAGTGCTAAGCCTGTGGTAAAGAATGTGCAGGGAGTGAAGCATTTATGCAGGGAGTGTAGCATTTATGCAGGGAGTGTAGCATTTATGCAGGGAGTGTAGCAGGCATGCAGGGAGTGTAGCAGGGATGCAGGGAGTGTAGCAAAGATGCAGAGAGTGTAGCAGGGATGCAGGGAGTGTAGCAGGGATGCAGGGAGTGTAGCAGGGATGCAGGGAGTGTAGCAAGGATGCAGGGAGTGTAGCAAGGATGCAGGGAGTGTAGCAAGGATGCAGGGAGTGTAGCAGGGATGCAGGGAGTGTAGCATTCAAAGAAAAAGGCCAGTAACCCCAGAAAAGAACTTGGTACCTGCAGTGTTAATGGAAGGGGATTCCCCTTCCAAACACTAGCATACTACTCCACCTTCTTCCCTCCTCCCGTCCTCCACACATCAACAACTCTTCAATAAATGTAAGTGACATGTTATTGTTCAATATTTGCATGTGTATTTAGGTATTCTTTATTAAATTTTGTATTATTTAATGTCAAAAAGTTCTAAAAAATATTTTATTTAACTACTTTTGGAAGTCTTGGACGGATTAAATTTATTTCCAATTTTTCTTATGGGGAAAATTGATTCGTTTAACGATTGTTTCGCCTTAAAATATGCCCTCTCTGACGGATTAATATCGTAAGTCGGGGTACCACTGTACATGTTTATAGAGGGGCAATGGATATATCAGATCATTATTTGGTTGTAGCTACAGTTAGAGTAAAAGGTAGATGGGACAAAAAGAAAATGGCAACAGCAAGTAAGAGAGGTAAAGTATATAAACTAAGGAGGAGGAAGTTAGGGTGAGATATAAGCAACTATTGGCAGAAAGGTGGGCTAGTGCAAGTAGGAGTAGTGGGGGTTGAAGAGAGTTGGGATAGTTTTAAAAATGCAGTATTAGGATGTGGGGCAGAAGTTTGTGGTTATAGGAGGGTGGGTGCAGGAGGAAAGAGGAGTGAGTGGTGGAATGAAGAAGTAAAGGGTGTGATAAAAGAAAAAGGTAGCTTATGAGAGGTTTTACAAAACAGAAGTGTTAGTAGAAGAGCAGAGTATATGGAGAGTAAAGAAAGGTGAAGAGAGTGGTGAGAGAGTGCAAAAGAAAGCGGATGAAAGAAGCGGAGAGGCTCTGTCAAGAAATTTTGCTGAAAACAAGAAAAATTTTGGAGTGAGATAAACAAGGTAAGAAAGCCTAGGGAACGAATGGATTTGTCAGTTAAAAACAGAGTAGGGAGTTAGTAGATGGGGAGCTGGAGGTATTGGGTAGATGGCGGGAATATTTTGAGGAACTTTTAAATGTCGATGAAAAGAGGAGCGATAATTTCATGTACTGGCAGGGAGGTACAACATCGTTTAGGAGTGAAGAAGAGCAGGATGTGAGTGTGGGGGAGGTGCGTGAGGCATTACGTAGAATGAAAGGGGTAAAGCAGCTGGAATTGACGGAATCATGACAGAAATGTTAAAAGCAGGGGGATATAGTGCTGGAGTGGTTGGTATTTTTGTTTAATAAATGTATGAAAGAGGAAGGTACCTAGGGATTGGCAGCGAGCATGTATAGTTCCTTTATATAAAGGGAAGGGGATAAAGAGAGTGTAAAAATTATAGGGAATAAGTTTACTGAGTATACCAGGTAAAGTGTATGGCAGGGTTATTATTGAAAGAATTAGAGGTAAGACAGAGAGTAGGATTGCAGATGAGCAAGGAGGCTTTAGAGTGGGTAGGGGATGTGTAGATCAAGTGTTTACAGTGAAGCATATATGTGAACAGTATTTAGATAAAGGTAGAGAAGTTTTTATTGCATTTATGGATTTAGAAAAGGCATATGATAGAGTGGATAGAGGAGCAATGTGGCAAATGTTGCAAGTGTATGGAATAGGTAGTAAGTTATTGAAGGCTGTAAGAGTTTTTATGAGGATAGTGAGGCTCAGGTTAGGGTGTGTAGGAGAGAGAGATTACTTCCGGTAAAAGTAGGTCTTAGACAGGGTTGTGTAATGTCACCATGGTTGTTTAATATATTTATAGATGGGGTTGTAAAGAAGTAAATGCTAGGGTGTTGGGGAGAGGGTGGGATTAAATTATGGGAATTAAATGCAAAATGGGAGTTGACACAGTTACTTTTGCTGATGATACTGTGCTTATGGGAGATTCTAAAGAAAAGTTGCAAAGGTTAGTGGACGAGTTTGGGAGAGTGTGTAAAGGTAGAAAGTTAAAAGTGAACATAGATAAGAGTAAGGTGATGAGGGTATCAAACGATTTAAATAAAGAAAAATTGGATATCACATTGGAGAGAGGGATTATGGAAGAAGTAAATGTTTTCAGATATTTGGGAGTTGATGTGTCAGCGGATGGGTTTATGAAGGATGAGGTTAACCATAGAATTGATGAAGGAAAAAGGTGAGTGGTGCATTGAGGTATCTGTGGAGACAAAAACGTTATCCATGGAGGCAAAAAGGGAATGTCGAAAGTATAGTGGTACCAACACTCTTATATGGTGTGAATTATGGGTTGCAAATGCTGCAGCGAGGAGGAGGCTGGAGGCAGTGGAGATGTCCTGTTTAAGGGCAATGTGTGGTGTAAATATTATGCAGAAAATTCGGAATGTGGAAATTAGGAGAAGGTGTGGAGTTACTAAAAGTATTTGTCAGAGGGCTGAAGAGGGTTGTTGAGGTGGTTTGGTCATTTAGAAGATGGATCAAAGTAGAATGACTTGGAGAGCGTATAAATCTGTAGGGAAGGAAGGCGGGGTAGGGGTCGTCTAGAAAAGGTTGGAGGAAGGAGTAAAGGAGATTTTGTGGGCGAGGGCTTGGACTTCCAGCAAGCATGTGTGAGCGTGTTAGATAGGAGTGAATGGAGACGAATGGTTTTGGGACATGACGATCTGTTGGAGTGTGAGCAGGGTAACATTGTGTGAAGGGATTCAGGAAACCAGTTAATTGATTTAGTTGGACTTGAGTCCTGGAAATGGGAAGTACAATGCCTGCACTTTAAAGGAGGGGTCTGAGATAGTGACAGCTGGGAGGGACTTTTCTCAGCTGTCGTATCTGAGCTCCTCTGCAAAGACAGTGATTATGTATGAGTGTGGTGAAAGTGTTGAATGATGATGAAAGTTTTTTCTTTTTGGGGATTTTCTTTCTTTTTGGGTCACCCTGCCTCGGTGGGAGACGGCCGACTTGTTGAAAAAAAAAAAAAAAAAATAATAATAATAATAATAATAATAATAATTTTTATGCCATACAAATAATGTAGCTTAAATGAAGTAATACAGTGGTAGGCTCGAAAGAAAGCCGCTAATTATGCAATGCAATTTGGGCATTGCATAATTTTAGGTCTTGAGTGGATCTTTATTTCCACTCTGGCTGAATGATGCCTCTGTAGTCTTACTCTTAAGTTCCATTCTTGCCCCAGATCTTGGAACTAAGCTTTTCTTTTGGAGACTTGCTGTGTGAGGCCTCATCATTCCTTGAACTACTCATTAATCTTGTCTGTGAGAACCTTTATAGTTTTGATGATATGCTCTCAGGGAAACAACTAGCAGGATCAGTGCACTTTCAATCAAAGCTGCCTTGATCACTGAAATCTTAAGGAAATGGAGTAACTTGCTTATCTTTGTTTTGGTTTTTAATGTGGCCAGCCCCAAGCATAAAACATTAATGTTTTATCCTGGTCTGTTGTGCAGAAGCAATGCTATAAATTAGCATGGTGTGTTTGAAATCGTGTCATTACGATTTTGTGAGTCATACTAACTGGTAGATTGATTTTTACATTTCTTGTGAAGACAGTTGAGTACCTACTGAGTCTTTAAGAACCTACTGTTTTACAAAATAAATCAGCACAAATGAGCTTTTGCATTATCATATACGTACTATGTAGGAATAAACAAGTCTTGGAGGAAGGAAGTAATGTGCCTTCACTCTGAAGGAGGGATGGGGTATTTGCAGTTTTTAACTATCTTGTCAGTGCCCCTCTGACAAGATAGTAATGAAGTGAATGATGGTGAAAGATTTTTCTGTTTTTGGGTCAGCCTACCTCAGTGGTAGATGACTGGATTATTAAAAAGAAAGAGGGGGGGGGGAGTAGGTGTAGGAAGCCTTATGAGTGCTGTGTTTGAAGGTCAAACTAGTGCTGCCTTAGAGGCAAATCAGTGCTGACTGATGCTCTGAGCCAAAATGGAAGGAAAGTCAATTTACTAGTGAAATATGATACATGTGCATGTGCTAGGATTATGATGACATACTTGTGTACATTCCCTAGCTTGAGTGGCTTTATGAGTGGAGGAGCATGCCATGGGTAAAACCATCACTCCAACCTTATTAGGTGCTTCTTGAGTGAGTGATTCTAGGCACTAGTTTATAGTTGCTTGGTGATGACCAGGCAAGTGTGCCCTGAGTTTGAATCCCAGCTCCAGTGCAGTTTAATTTTAAGCAAATTGAACTCAGTTATTCGAATCCTTCAACATTTACATAATTATGTATCGTATCTAAGTTTTTTTTATATTAGATGTTTCCTTAGATATAGTTTTATATTTTCATAGCATTATTAACTTTTTGTTTTATTGTATAGATTTATTTTTACATTCAGTGAAATATTATTGGTACAGTTGTTTCTTGATCAGTAATACTGTAATTCATTTTTTAACATGGGACTCAAAACTATCATGATAATTTTTTAAGGTTTTGTTTTGTCTGACATGTTTTCCTAATATCTAACTTTTTTTTTAGTTCTAATTTTCTTATCTTTTTAAGAATAATTTTTTATAAATTTGTATATATTTTTGTATGTAAAATTAATTTTCTAGTACTTCGATGACGAGGAGAGTTACCTGTCCAATGATGTGGATCTTTATGTGTACATCTTTAGTGTTGGACTGGAATATTTGGCATCAACGTGGAAAGACCTGGGAAGACCAACAGTATGTTTTAGGATGCGGGCAGACTATCTTGATGGTATGTCACCTCACACAGTTGTCAATAACTGTTGCTGCAGTTGTTGTCCAAAGAGAGAAGGTCAAAATTTAAATGTTTTACATTGTGTGTGTGATTTGCGTGATATAGATTTATATTTCGTTTAATGTGTGTTAATAAAAGTTTGTAGTTCTTGATTACAATGTTTAAAAATCTCAAGCCGGAAGAAATGCATCATGTTCTTAGGGTGCTTAGTTAATTGCTAGGGAATTGTTGTACTTTGTATGTACTCTTAGTTTGGTTCCTAAATTTTTATACACTACATATATATATATACAGTGATACCTCGAGTTACGATATTTTTTCGTTCAAGAATGCTGTTCAAGTGCCATTACCAAACGAATTTATCCCCATAAGGAATAATGTAAAATAGACTAGTCCTTTTACACCCCCATAAATATACCTACAAAAGCATTTAAAAAAATAAACTTACATAAAAGGGCGATTTTGGGGACCATCGTAACTCGAGGTACCACTGTATTTATTTTTAACACGCTGGCTGTCTTTCGCCGAGGAAGGTGACCCCCACCAAAAAAAAAAAACTTTGACCGTCATTCACTTGTTACTGTCTTGCCACAGTTGTGCCGATACCACAATTCAGATGCCCCTCCAAACAACAAACAAACAA
>WNWK01038272.1:0-18029 GCA_009830355.1 Cherax destructor | reverse complement strand
ATTTGAATTTTCTAAACTCGGGGTCCACTGTATCTGAATACATTCACCTCCTCCATACTCTCCCCCTCCAATCTGATATCCAATCTTTCGTCACCTATTCTTTTTGTTATCCTCATCACCTTACTCTTTCCTATATTCACTTTCAATTTTCTTTTTTTACACACCCTACCAAATTCATCCACCAACCTCTGCAACTTCTCTTCAGAATCTCCCAAAAGCACAGTGTCATCAGCAAAAAGCAACTGTGACAACTCCCACTTTGTATTTGTTTTTTATCTTTAGTCCCACACCTCTTGCCAAGCCCCTCGCATTCACTTCTCTTACAACCCCATCTATAAATATATTGAACAACCACGGTGACATCACACATCCTTGTCTAAGGCCCACTTTTACTGGGAAATAGTCCCCTTCCCTCCTACACACTCTAACCTGAGCCTCACTATCCTCATAAAAACTCTTCACTGCTTTCAGTAACCTTCCTCCTATTCCATACACCTGCAACATCTGCCACACTGCCCCCCTATCTACCCTATCATACGCCTTTTCCAAATCCATAAATGCCACAAAACCTCTTTACCCTTATCCAAATACAGTGGACCTTGGTTAACGAAACCCCGAAATCGTGCAATTATGTAAGTATAATTTTGTAAGTTCTTGTGGAAGTGTATTTTTGGGGTCTAAAATAGATTTAACCTACGTGAAATTTTTCCTAGGGAGTAAATTGTGAAGGCACTTGACAGACTTCGGGAGTGAATTTTTTCGTGGGGGGCCACTGTACTGTTCACCTATATGTTCCTAAACCCCCTTTTGTTCATCTGCTATCCTGCTTTCTGTCTTACTCCTAATTCTTTCAATAATAACTCTCCATACACTTTCCCAGAACCTAACAGACTTATTCCCCATAATTTTTGCACTCTCTTTTGTCCCCTTTGCCTTTATACAAAGGAACAATACACGCTCTGCCAATCCCTAGGTACCTTACCCTCTTCCATACATTTATTAAATAATAGCACCAACCACTCCAAAAATATATCCCCACCTGCTTTTAACATTTCTATCTTTATCCCATCAATCCCAGCTGCCTTACCCCTTTCATTCTACCCACTGCCTCACGAACTTTCCCTACACCCACAACTGGCTCTTCCACATCCCACCAATGCTCCTCTTCCCCTCCCCCCCCACTCGCCTGAAACCCCAAAAAATTTCGCTAAACACTCAAATTTTTTCATTTATAAATTTTACCCCCATCTTGACCCTTTTGCCTCCTCTCACTAGCCCTCTATCCTCAATAGTTGTTTATATCTTCCCCTAACTGCCCCCTCTTTTAAAATAAAGTAATGTAAAGTAAAGTTTTATTTCGTTGCAGATTCAGTTACGGGAGGGTTGTTTGAAATTGAGTGCAAGGAGACCCACTGACATGCCATGGCATTAGGAGCTTATTCTTTTCCCAAAGACTATGTACTTAATATTAGAGAAATTTATTGAGTTTATTCTAGTTAAAAATTTTTTTAAAAAATTACAATATATGAAATTTTACTGTTTAAATTATTATATAATGATATTAGATTGTTACAGGTTTTAAAGATTCTTGAATGATAATATGGAATTGAATTATCTTAAGGAAAATAACATTGAGCATTTTTTATTAACTGATAATATGAATAATATGAAAAGGGGTAACATAATAGTAACATATTATTAAATTGAGATTTTATAGGAAAGTAATAAGGCTTTTTCAAAGTAGTTTATAGTATGATCATTTAGTTTTGGGTGAGTAGGTGGTTTTGAGTTTAGTCAAAATTTATTTTTGTTTTTTAAACCTTCACCCTCTCTTACTTACTGATTCTATTTTTCCTTTATCCCCTCTACCTTTTACTCCCACTGTAGCTATAACTAAAAAGTGATCTGATATATCTGTGGCCCCTCTATAAACATGTACATCCTGAAGTCTACTCAACAGTCTTTTATCTACCAATAAAGCCCCCAAACTATACTTTGATGAGCCAATAATGAACCTGATTGTTACTCAGACCAACCTGTACTACCAGTATACAATGGACCATGCAGATTTTTCAGAATCGTCACGGCTGCGCAGGTGGAAAGATACAACTGTGGCTGAAATGTATTTATTCCTTGGCACTGTCATGCTTATGCCACACACATATAAGAACAATATAGCAAACTACTGGTCCACAGACCACTTCATTAGCACTCCAGTCTTCCGTGACCTCCTTCCCTACAACAGATTCCTTCTGTTGCTGAGAATGTTGCACTTCTCAGATAGGAATACACCAAACCGAAATGACCTCTACAAAATCCGGAATTGTTTATGTATCTCAAGCAAAAATTCAGTGCTTACTCTTATCCATTCAAGAACATTGTTGTTGATGAGTCCTTGATTCTGTTCAGGGACGACTGTCATTCAAACAATATATACCAAGCAAACGTAATCGCTTTGGTATAAAACTGTTTGTTATGTGTGACTGTGAGACTGGTCTTGTGTTGTATGTCATTATCTACACAGGTAAAAATACACTTGATGATACCAGGCGCATGTTGGGCATTTCTGGTGATGTTGCAAGATGATGCAGCCATACCTTGGCAAGGGCCATACATTGTTCACAGACAACTGGTACACAAGCCCTATGCTTCTAATTTCCTACGTGTGAACAATACTGATATATGTGGAACAGTGAGAAGAAATAGAAAACACATGCCAAAGTTCACTGGAGGAAGTGTAGTGCAGGCGTTTCATGCCAATGACATCATGGCACTGTCATGGCATGACAAAAGGGACGTGACATTGCTGTCAACCATCCACAGAAACGAGATGGTACAAACAGACAGAATGAGCAAGCTCAACAATCAACCTGTTGAAAAGCCAGCTGTTGTCATCGACTATACAAACAATATGCGACTAGTCGACAAGTGTGACATGATGATAGGCTTTGTTGACTGTGTGCGAGGAGTCGAAAATGGTATATAAAGTGTTTTTCCACCTTGTGGACATTGCAATGCTCAATGCCTTCAACATGTATGAAATAAAGACTGGGAAGTGACAACGATATGCAGAATTCACCCTAAATGTCATCAAGCAGATAGGAGAAAGTATGGTACCACACCTATACCTGCCACTCCACAGCGACCTGTCACCCCACAACAGCGACCTGTCACTCCACAACAGCGACCTGTCACTCCACAACCAGAGGGAAGTGCCCAACCGAATAATCCCTAACTGTCACTGCCTGATACCATTACCATCTACTCCAAGAAGAAGTACTCTCAAAAAAGTGTGTTGTGTGTGCTTAAGTACACAGCGACCTAGTGCGAAAAGACACACGATACATGGTCAGCAATGTGGAGTGGCACTCTGATGAATCCATGCTTCTTCGAGTATCATACAGTGGTGGACTTCTAGAAACATAAATAGGACCTGTAAATACCTTGTATATATATGTAAACAATAGTAAGTGATTGAACCAGGTGTACAAATTTATTTATCAGTGTGAACATGTGTGTTTGTGACAGTATGATTACTAATTCAGTAACAAACATTTGTGTCTAAACAAGAATTGGCAATGAAATGAATAGATCTGCATCAAAACATTATTATCATAGCATGAAAACAACAGAAAATGGAAAAAAAATGGAAAAAAATGATAAATGTTTCTTGTTTCTTTAAGCGGCATTGCTCCATGTTGCCGACACCACATCATTTAGCACCAACTTCGCGGGCTTATATCTCGGTAAGTACTGGCCCTAAAATGTTTTTTTTTTTTAGCCTATCCTATTTATAAAAATGTGCTCTTCATTTTTAGAAAAAAGAACGATTTTTTTTTTCAAAATATTCGGTCACTTTCGCGAGTGAACATATATCTACGTGTGGACAGTTTATGGGTTAATCGAAAAAAATGGTCAGAGTTTTTTTCTCTCATTATGCAGTGTGTACTGCAGGATTCTTTTTATACTGCACACACTGACCACACAGACCCATTCTTTCATATGTATGCCTACCAGACGTTTTCTGCTTAAATTGAGGCTGCTAGAATTTGGGCATACTAGTACGGCACCAACCCCTGCTCGTAAAACGTACTAGTACGGCACCGACCCCGAAAGGGTTAATAAAGGAGTCAGTTACTTCAGTGTGGTGGAAAACGATTGCTTGTCTAGTTGTACGTCTGGTAGCGGGTCTGGTATTTGAATGCCAATCTCATGTTTTGGTCCTATTTGGTCCATTTCCCTGTAGTCATCGTCAGTTTTCTTGTCACTATAAGTTCCTTGTATGTTGTTGCAACAGTTCTTGCAAACAGGCCATCACTGGAGTCTCAACAGCCCAGGGAAAGGCAAAATATAGGTGCAGCCATGTTGCTGCTGCCTGCAGCTAGTGTTATGTGCAGGTGTTAGGTGATGAGGCAGCAGCAGGTGTTAGGTGGTCAGGCAGCAGCAGGTGTTAGGTGGTCAGGCAGCAGCAGGTGATAGGTGGTCAGGCAACAGCAGGTGATAGGTGGTGAGGCAGCAGCAGGTGTTAGGTGGTGAGGCAGCAGCAAGTGTTAGGTGGTGAGGCAGCAGCAGGTGTTAGGAGGTGAGGCAGCAGCAGGTGTTAGGTGGTGAGGCAGCAGCAGGTGTTAGGTGGTGAGGCAGCAGCAGGTGTTAGGTGGTGAGGCAGCAGCAGGTGTTAGGTGGTGAGGCAGCAGCAGGTGTTAGGTGGTGAGGCAGCAGCAGGTGTTAGGTGGTGAGGCAGCAGCAGGTGTTAGGTGGTGAGGCAGCAGCAGGTGTTAGGTGGTGAGGCAGCAGCAGGTGTTAGGTGGTGAGGCACCAGCAGGTGATAGGTGGTCAGGCAACAGCAGGTGATAGGTGGTGAGGCAGCAGCAGGTGTTAGGTGGTGAGGCAGCAGCAGGTGTTAGGTGGTCAGGCAGCAGCAGGTGATAGGTGGTCAGGCAACAGCAGGTGATAGGTGGTGAGGCAGCAGCAGGTGTTAGGTGGTCAGGCAGCAGCAGATGTTAGGTGGTGAGGCAGCAGCAGGTGTTAGGTGGTGAGGCAGCAGCAGGTGTTAGGTGGTGAGGCAGCAGCAGGTGATAGGTGGTCAGGCAACAGCAGGTGATAGGTGGTGAGGCAGCAGCAGGTGTTAGGTGGTGAGGCAGCAGCAGGTGTTAGGTGGTGAGGCAGCAGCAGGTGTTAGGTGGTCAGTCAACAGCAGGTGTTAGGTGGTGAGGCAGCAGCAGGTGTTAGGTGGTGAGGCAGCAGCAGGTGTTAGGTGGTGAGGCAGCAGCAGGTGTTAGGTGGTGAGGCAGCAGCAGGTGTTAGGTGGTGAGGCAGCAGCAGGTGTTAGGTGGTGAGGCAGCAGCAGGTGCTAGGTGGTGAGGCAGCAGCAGGTGTTAGGTGGTGAGGCAGCAGCAGGTGTTAGGTGGTGAGGCAGCAGCAGGTGCTAGGTGGTGAGGCAGCAGCAGGTGTTAGGTGGTGAGGCAGCAGCAGGTGTTAGGTGGTGAGGCAGCAGCAGGTGTTAGGTGGTCAGGCAGCAGCAGGTGTTAGGTGGTGAGGCACCAGCAGGTTTACGTTAGTAAGTTTTAAGGTTTATGTTAGATAATAAACAATATTGTTGGCAGAACATTCATATACATTATTTAACCAAGAATAACCCAATAAGTTAGTAAGTTTATTTAGCTACAAGTACACATAAATTATCATACATAGTAACATTAACCATCAGAGTAACACAAAAAACTCAAAGTGACTTAATTGTGCACCTTGTAATATCTTATTATTTAAACCTTAAAACAACAAAGTAACTCAACTGTGTGAAAATCAGTTAAGATAAGATTTTGTTAGGATTTTTAACCCTGGAGGGTTAGCCACCCAGTATAACCCAAGAATGGCAGTGTGCCATCAAGGGACTGTCTGTCTTATTTCCATTGTGGTCCTCAATATTGTCTACCAGGATGCGACTAACACCCAGGTTCCTACTTGCTAGAACATACTAACCAATGTAAAAATTCTATGCACATAAAGGGCCCCAGAATCTGGAATTCATTACCAGTAAATATTAAGTTAACCTTGTCGGAAAATCAGTTCAAGGCTCTTCTCAAAAATCACCTACTCACCCTATACTAAATACTCATACTGTAACAAACTTTCAAACCCAATGTTATTTTACTTAAGATAATCTCAGTTTTATATTGTCATCCTCCTTAACACTTGTTGCAATTTCATATCATCATATTGTCAGTTAAAATAGTATAGTATCATCATTTTGTTAATTTGAAATAAAATATATAACTAGAAAAAACTCAATAAATTTCTCTAGTATTGTTATTTTACTAGTATAGCATCAACATATTGTAACTTGAAATAAAATATACAACTAGAATAAACTCAACCAATTTCTCTAGTTTTGTCTTGTAATAGTATGTATAATCATATTGTAATTTGAAATGGTCTGGTGGCTAAAGCTCTCGCTTCACACGGCGAGGGCCTGGGTTCGATTCCCAGCCAGGGCAGAAACATTGGGCGTGTTTCTTTACACCTGTTGTCTATGTTCCCCATCAGTAAAATGGGTACCTGGGTGTTAGTCGACTGGTGTGAGTCGCATCCTAGGACACTGACCTAATCTGCCCAAAATGCTCTGCATAACAAGGGACTTTCTATATACAGTGGACCCCCAGGAGTTTCGTAACCCGAATATACGGTACCATTACAGTGGACCCCGAGTCGTAAACCCGAATCGTACATTTATGTAAGTATAATATTGTAAGTGCTTGTGGAAGTGTATTTTGGGGTCTGAAATAGACTAACCTACGTGACATTTTCCTTAAGGGAGTAAATTCGTTCGATAATGGCACTTGAGCATACTTCAGGAGTGAAGTTTTTACGAAACTCGGGGGTCCACTGTAGTAGTATGTCACTGATGTCAGCTAGGCCTGTATACCATGTACATGTACTTGTAGTAAATAAAGATATTAAAAAAAAAAAAAAATATTAAAACTCAATCAATTTCTCTAGTATTAAGTACTTTTAAATTCAAATTCAAATTCTTTATTTCATGTAATACAAGGTGGGGGGTACTTATAGTTATACATTAAAGTTGATATTACATGATGGCCAATAATATGCCTAGGTATGCCTAGGCTTTTCAGGCAGTCTTATGATAGGTCTTACTCAATAGCTATACAATGAATATACAGATTGTAAGGTTAGGTTAGGTTTACAAAATTTATTTACTGGAATTTGAACATTGAGAATTTAACAATTAGTATAAGAAGTTAGCAATTAGTTTATATATTAATGATAAAGGTGATATATTGGCATAATATAGTTTCTATATTGGAGTGTCTTAGGCAAACTTATGACTAGCTTAAGTATTATGAAGCAATAGTTGTATTAGAATTTTGGTTAGAACTGCACAAATTAAGGGGAATCACAGATATCAATAAGTGTATTTTGCTGTGGTTAGTAATGTGCAAATTAAGGAGAATCACAGATATCAATAAGTGTATTTTGCTGTGGATATGTGCAAGATAAAGTAGTTTTCGTATGGTTAACTACCGGTTGGGTGCGTAAGTGAGATAAGATGTTTTTTAACGGTGCTTTTGAAAATGGAGGTTGTGTCTGCAGTTCTAGAGTTTTCAGGCAGGGAGTTCCAGATTTTAGGCCCTTTTATGCGCATTGAATTTTTGTATAGAGATGTTTATGTCTGGTATTATGTCTATGGGTCCTGTCACAACTGTCAAGAAAGTGTTTTAGCTCAGGGTTAAAGTTGGAATTAATGGTTCTATAAATGTAGATAGCAGAGTAGTAAGTATGGATGTTCTGGACAGTGAGTAGGTTTAGGTCTTTGAAGAGTGGTGGGGTGTGCTGCCTAGCGTTGGATTGTGTGATAATTCTTACTGCGGCTTTTTCTTGGGTTATTATTGGCTTTAGGTGGGTAATTGCTGTTGATCCCCATGCACAAATGGCATATGTGAGGTAGGGATAGATGAGTGAGTAGTATAGTGTGAGTAGGGCTGATTGTGGTACATAATACCGTATCTTAGAGAGGATCCCCACAGTTTTGGACACTTTCTTTGTTATGTGTTGGATATGGGTGCTGAATTTCAGGCTGCTGTCAAGGTGAAGGCCCAGGAACTTGCCCTCGTTATGTCTATCAATAGGTGTAGAGTTGATCTTAATGTTTAATTGTGGATCATCTGTTCTGTTGCCAAACATAATATAGAAGGTCTTATCAGTGTTGAGTGTAAGTTTATTGGCTGTCATCCATGTTGATATTTTTATTAATTCGTCGTTAACAATGGTATTAAGCGTGGCAAGGTTTGTGTGGGAGATGACATTAGTTGTGTCGTCAGCAAAGAGTATTGGTTTCAGGTGTTGTGATACATTGGGAAGATCATTGATGTATAAGAGGAAGAGCAGGGGACCAAGGACACTTCCCTGCGGTACGCCGGTGTCTAGTGGTAGTGTCGTGGAGGATGTATCTTTAATAGTGACATACTGGTACCTATTAGTGAGGTAGGATTTGAGGTATGCTAGTGCATGATCTCTTATTCCATAGTGGTCAAGTTTGTGGAGTAGGATGCCGTGGTTTACTGTGTCAAAAGCTTTCCTTATGTCAATAAAAAGTCCTAGTGGATATTCCTTATTTTCAAGTGCTGTGTAAAGCAGGTCTATCATTTTTACTATTGCATCGTTAGTGCTTTTATTTTTCCTGAAGCCAAATTGGCAGGGGTTGAGTATGCTTTGTGTCGTTATAAACGAGTATAATCTCTTGTGCACAAGTTTCTCGAAAATTTTGGATAGCAATGGTAGATTTGATATAGGCCTATAGTTATTTACGTCTGTAGGGTCACCACCTTAGTGTATTGGTGTAACCCTTGCTGTTTTGAGTAGTGTTGGGAAGGTGCTAGTTTCTAATGATTTGTTAAAAAGTAAAGAAATAGGATATGAAAGGACATGAGCAGCTCGTTTGTATATTAAGGGTGGAACTTGAGACAGATGTCCTGATTTATTTTTAAGTGACTTGATTATCATGGAGACTTCAGTGGGTTCTGTAGGTGCAAGATATAAGGAGGATGGGAAATTCCCATCTAGGTAATCACTTGCTCGGGCATTGGTATCTGGAATTTTACTGGCAAGATTTGATCCTATAGTTGAGAAGAAGTCATTTATCTTGTTTACTGTATCAATAGGCTGTAGTGGTGTTTTGTTTGGTTTAGTTAGGACAATATCCCTATTTTTTTTCAGTTTGTGGGTGCCCATAATCTGTGAGAGTGTTTTCCAGGTCTTTTTTGTATCTCCTCTTGTTTCAGTGAATCTGCTGGTGTAGTACAATTGTTTGGCTTTTTTTATTAGTTTGGTGAGAACTGATGAATAGTGTTTAACAAACTCCTTATGTATGAATCCCCGTCTATATTGCTTCTCATATTGATGTTTCTTGTTAATGGATTTTAGTAAGTTGTTAGTTAGCCATGGGCAGCCTAACCGTTTATTCGTAATCTGTTTCATTTTTATAGGACAATGTTTGTTGTATAGTCTATGTAATTTATTAAGAAAGGTGTCTGTCCACTCATCGATACCCTTGGCATTTGGGAATTCTATAGCCCAGTCAACTGTGTCTAGCTCTGTTGTGAAGTTATTTATTGAAGCTTGGTCATGGAGTCGGAATGAAACTTTGGTGTATTCTAGGGGCGGTTTACTAATGTTTGTTAAGAGGAAGGTGGGGTAGTGGTCTGTGGTGCTGTCTGTTATTATCCCCGATTTAAGGGGGGCTAGGATATTGGTCCATATATGGTCGATTATGGTTGCACTCGTATCAGTAAGCCTAGTTGGTTTGGTTATTGTTGGTATGAGAAGTGTGTTGTTCATATTGTTGATGAAATCGGTTACTGGCTGGTCATCTGGTAGGCCAAGGTTGATGTTGAAGTCTCCAGCTAAGATAAGGTGGTGTTTGTTCAATTGGTTGTTTGTTATTTGCGTTTTTAGTTGATCGCTAAAATTTGGGATGTTTGTATGAGGTATCCGGTAAATGGCCCCGATGGTTATGGGAGTCTTAAGGTTTTGTGCAGTAAATTTTGCAAAAATATTTTCTCCATATTCATCATTATAGCAAATGGTGTCACAGCAGGATATTTCATTAGAGTAATAGATTGCAATACCTCCCCCCGCTTGATGTGGTCTGCAGTTGTGTATTGCTGTGTATCCTGGCAGCGAGTAGATATCTATTGTATCCTGCTTAAGCCAGGTTTCAGTAAGGACAATACATGTGAAGGTTGTTTTTAGGGAACCAAGGAGGGCAAGGAGGTCATCATAGTGTTTGCTTAAGGATCGGACATTGTAGTTAAGAACTGTTATACTTTTAGTAGTGTTTAGGACAGTGTGGGCTTGTGATGCTGTGTAGTAGAGGCAGTTATTTTCCAGTAAATTTTGAATGGGTGTTCGATTAAATAGGTTTAGATCAGGGTCGACGTGATCATTCATCATTTAGGTTAAATAGTGATTTTGTTATTTCATGTATAGTGTGGTGAGTTATAGTACTGATATCTGTTGTAAGGGGATGTTTTGGTAAGTATATAACTAATGCACATTGGTCAAATAGAGTATAGTAACAAATAAACATAGTGGTCTTGGTATTGAGTACAGTGGTACCTCGACTTACGATATTTTTTCATTCCAGAATGCTGTTCAAGTGTCATTACCAAACGAATTTATCTCCTTAAGAAATGTTGTAAAATAGACTAGTCCTTTTAGACCCCCAAAATTACACTTACAAAAGCATTTAAAAAAATAAACTTACATACAAGGGTGAGTTTAGGGACCATCGTAAGTCGAGGTACCACTGTATGTATTAAGCTAGTATGAAATAAAAAATTAGATATAAACTAATAAGATACAATTATCAAAAACAATGTAGCACCAATGAGTTTGGTATTGGTTATGTATTAAGCTAGAATGAAATATAGTACAGTAAAATTAAAGAAAAATTTAGATATAAACTAATAAGATTAAATTACTAATAACAATGTAGCACCAATGAGTTTGGTATTGGTTATGTATTAAGCTAGAATGAAATAAAGTACAGTAAAAACTTACAAATTTAGTTAAACTATTAAGTTTTAAGTTACAAAATTGGGTAGCACCAATGAGTTTGGTGTTGGTTATTTAGTAAGCTAGAATGTAATTAGATATAAACTAATAAGATAAAATTATTTATAACAATGTAGCACCAATGAGTTTGGTAATGGTTATGTATTAGGCTAGAATGAAATAAAGTACAGTAAAAATTACAAATATAGATAAACTACTAAGTTTAAATTACAAAATTGTGTAGTACCAATGAGTTTGGTGTTGGTTATTCAATAAGCTAGAATGTAATTAGGTGAACTAGATATTACCTATGATATTAATAGATAATAAGATAGTTGTAGCACAAGACTGTTACTTGTAATTGCACTAGAGAATAGTTGCAATAGAAATAAAGGTATAATACAGGTTTATAAAAAAGTATAATAAAAAATAAACAGGGGCAAAGAATGGTATACAGTAGATATTAAAATAAGTAAAATGGGATTTTTTAGCACAGGTTATTAAAAAGTATAATTGGTAAGGATAGGGCAATGATGTTGCAGCTGTGTATGGAAGCTTGGATCTTTGGCAATGATAGGTTAATAAAAAAAAAAAAGGTATAAAATAAGATTGAGCAATGAAGTATAAAAAAAAATGGGGCAATAATAATTATAAAATAAAAATTGTGCAATAAAGCTTGAATAATAAGGGATTTTGTAGTTATCAAATACAAATTAAGACTATGAGGTAGAATTAAGACTATGAGGTAGAATTAAGACTATGAGTGAATAAGTCTTTAGAATAAGCTGCCCCTAATGCCATGGCATGCCAGTGGCTCTCCTTGCATTACAGTTTTATAATTGTAACTACCAATAACTATGTATACTTGTAACTTGCATCGAAATAAAAATACTATTATTATTATTATTATTATTTTATATACACATTTATAATAACTTTAAAACATAGTAAAATATCACAAGTAAAACAATCATAAAATTCAGTGTAGTGTCAGACGTTGCTGCCAACATCGTGCCACACAGGACACCACCAATCCTCTAGTCATGACACTCACTCTCTACCGTGTCCTCAGACACCCTTGTCTCTGTGTTACACAACACTCCTTCGCTGTGTCCCACGACACCTTCTCTGTGCCACATGGCACACCCCTGTGTCACGACTCCGTCTCTAAAAAACCTTGTCACCGCGTCATCTGATACAATCACAAAATCACACGATTATTCCCCTTGTGTCGTGCCAATGTCACAATCATCTGACAACACCAGGTTCACACTGACTTTTCAACAAGGCTCACTGGGTACAACACACCCTGGCTAGTCCGTGTCGCCTGACATGCCTACCAGGTATAACACACTCGGACGTCTGTCTGTCGCATCTCACATGTTGCATCTCAGAGATGCACAAATTCCTTGAGTTAGAAGTCGCAGAAGGGTGTCCGAATCAATGTACGCCGTGAGGTAGCCTGGTGAATACTCTCAGAAGATACGTTGTGAGAGTCTCTGTCACCAGCTATTCCAAAAATCAGGAATACACTCTCAAGCCAGTCTATGAGAGTCAGCCGGTCCTGTCACCAGGTGTTTGGTGTAAAACAGGTCCTATCACCAGAAGTCTGGTGCACACTCAGTGCAGGGGAGAGTCTAGTGAACTCTCCAGTGGTGAGTCTGGTTGACACTCTCAATATGAAAGTCTAGATATCACTCTCCATATGAGAGTCTGGTAGACACTGTTGGTCCAGCCAGCTCGGCAGTCCAACATCACGTTCGATGACGTCACCAGTGACCGTCGGCTGGGAGGTAAACTACCTAACAGCCATTGTTAGGTAGGAGGCTGTAACATTCCCAAACATCCTGCCAAGTTCCAGCACATGCATACCACTCTCATATTTCTCAATCACCTCTCTTTTAACCCTTTCAGGGTCCAAGAATTATTGAAAAAAAGTAAAAAAAATTCTTACAGAATTAAAGATAATAATTTTGTGAAGGTAATGAAAAAAAAAAAATTCTGATCAGTAGTTTCTGAGATATAGAGTCATGAAGTTGACCCTCAATGACCGGGTGGCGGCAACATCGGCGACTTCCGTAAAGTCGCATTTTTTTATTTTACGTTTTTGTTACTTTTTCTTTTCTTTTCTAATATTTTTTTCCAGTAAATTTTATGGCCTGTGAGAGCAATATAATACAGTGGTACCTCGGTTAACGATATTTTTTCGTTCCAGAATGCTGTTCAAGTGCCATTAATTACCAAACAAATTTATCCCCATAAGGAATAATGTAAAATAGACTAGTCCTTTTAGACCCCCAAAAATACACTTACAAAAGCATTTAAAACAATAAACTTACATAAAAGAGCGAGTTTGGGGACCATCGTAAACCAAGGTACCACTGTATATAATGTATAATTATAGTACACTCATTGTATTCAACACAATACCCGCACTAATTTGTTTATCATTATATTGCTTACAAAACTTGTTTACAAGTTATTGTAAACAAAATAATGATGAGAAAATATTAGTGCAGTATTGTGTTGAATACAATGGTACCATATGGTACAATGGTACCATATGGTACAGATACAGGGATCCCAATGGAAATAAGTCACCCTGACGTTTTGGTTATTCTAGGATCTTTCACATATGCTGTTGCATTGGGTTGGTGCAGCATGCTGTATGCTCGTGGCACCATATGGTACATTGTAACATATGGTACTATATGGTACCATTGTATTCAACACAACCGCACTAATATTTTCATCATTATTTTGTTTACAATAATTGTTTACAATAAGAAATATGCAAAAATGTTGTATGTTAGTAATGTTCTATTACAGTCATCCCTTGGTTTTCGATTGTCCCAGTTTTCGCCGACTTTTTTCGGGGAAAATTTGTCTCAACTTTCGCCGATTGTTTTAGTTTTCGCCGACCGTATGGGACCTGTCCACCAGTGCCGCGCGCATACAAAGGCTGTAGGCCCACCACCCACGCACCCCCCAGCACCTACCACGCACATTGTCACACAGTCTAGCATTGTTTATGCTTGAGTGAACATCACCCCAGGAGTTCATACAAAACATTTATTAACAGTTCATTATTTTTGGCCCTTGATTATTGTGTGTGACTACTAAATAAGCTACCATGGGCCCAAAGAAAGCTCCTAGTGCCAGTCCTTTGGTAAAGAAAGTGAGAAACACAATAGAGTTTAAGAGTGTAGCAGGCATGCAGGGAGTGTAGCATGTATGCAGGGAGTGTAGCATTCATGCAGGGAGTGTAGCATATATGCAGGGAGTGTAGCAGGTATGCAGGGAGTTTAGCATGTATGCAGGGAGTGTAGCATGTATGCAGGGAGTGTAGCATGTATGCAGGGAGTGTAGCAGGTATGCAGGGAGTGTAGCATGTATGCAGGGAGTGTAGCATGTATGCAGGGAGTGTAGCATGTATGCAGGGAGTGTAGCATGTATGCAGGGAGTGTAGCATGTATGCAGGGAGTGTAGCATGTATGCAGGGAGTGTAGCATGTATGCAGGGAGTGTAGCATGTATGCAGGGAGTGTAGCATGTATGCAGGGAGTGTAGCATGTATGCAGGGAGTGTAGCATGAATGCAGGGAGTGAGCAGTATGCAGGAGTGTAGCATGTATGCAGGGAGTGTAGCATGTATGCAGGGAGTGTAGCAGGTATGCAGGGAGTGTAGCAGGTATGCAGGGAGTGTAGCATATATGCAGGGAGTGTAGCATGTATGCAGGGAGTGTAGCATGTATGCAGGGAGTGTAGCAGGTATGCAGGGAGTGTAGCAGGCATGCAGGGAAGTGACCCCAGATAAGGACTTGGTATCTAAATTCCTTATGGAAGGGGATTCCCCTTCCAAAAAATAGAATCTCTTCCCTCTCCACTCCTCCCTCTCTTCCATCCAGCAACATCAGTCTTCAATAAAGGTAAGTGCCACATAGAGTTCATTCATTTGTGCATGTAAATCTATCTTTAAGGCCCCCCCCAAATTTTTTCCAAACTTCTGGGTTTCTGGAACGGATTAATTGAATTTCCATTATTTCTTATGGGAAAATAGTTTTGGTTTTCGCGATTTTGGTTTTAGCTGATCCATCTGGAACGGATTAAAATCGAAAACCGAGGATGACTGTATATATTTACAAATGTACAGTGACTGGACATGTTCCTAGATGTGGATGAAGCGTTTGTGTTGGAAACTGCTCGTCAGTGTGCCTTGAAACCAACACTCACTGCTGCGTTAGTGTCCCTTGAGACCAACACTCACTGCTGCGTCAGTGCCTTAAGACCAACACTCACTGCTGCGTCAGTGTGCCTTGAGACCAACACTCACTGTTGCTCACCTTGAAACCAACACTCACGCTGCATCAGTGCCTTGAGACCAACACTCACTGCGCGTCAGTGCCTTAAGACCAACACTCACTGCTGCGTCAGTGTGCCTTGAGACCAACACTCACTGTTGCGTCACCTTGAAACCAACACTCACTGCTGCATCAGTGCCTGAGACCAACACTCACTGCTGTCAGTGCCTTAAGACCAACACTCACTGCTGCGTCAGTGTGCCTTGAGATCAACACTCACTGCTGCGTCGCCTTGAGACCAACACTCACTCACTCTGAGCTAGTGCCTCCTTCCACCAACCACTTACTGACCATATGGTACACAGGGTACCTTACGCTGTCAGTAGTGTTACTGAATGAGTAACACTACTAACAATGGTACAGGTTACCATACAGTACTGGGTACCATACAGTACAGGGTACAATATGGTACAGGGTACCATATAGTAGAGATACAAGGATCCCTTTGGAATTAAGTCACCCTGACTCTTTTGGGTTATCCTAGGTGCTTTCCACATATGCTGCTATGTATGATAATCTATGTACATACAGCGGACCTTTGAAAATCGTGATTAATCCGTTCCTGAGAGGCCGCCGATTTTCAAAATGGACGATTTTCAAAACCATTTTCCCCATAAGAAATAATGTAAATCAAATTAATCCGTTCCAGACATCCAAAAGTATTTAAAAAATATTTTTTTACATAAAATGTACATTTATCTACACAGAAAACAATGAGACATGAAGTATAAAACAGTAATAACTTGACACTTATCTTTATTGAAGAGTTGTTGATGTGTGGAAGACAGGAGGAGGGTAGAGGATTTCAGAGTTACTATTGTTTGGAATAGGAATTCCCTTCCATAGACTTCAAGTACCAAGTCCTTTTCCGGGGTTACTTCCCTTCTTTGTCTTTTACTGGCACAGTACATTCATTACTACTTTAAAATATTTGTTAGTCTTAATGTAGGGAGAGAGGTGTTTAGTATTTATTCGTAGGAATTCAGTGTAGGTAGCCTGTAGACGTAGGTACACGTATGTAGCTCCCACCCAGGGCTTCACTACACAGCCATATTATTACACTACACAGCCATATTATTACACTACACAAGCATATTACACTACACAAGCATATTACACTACACAGCCATATTATTACCATGTTCACTGAGTTTAATAATTTCTAACAACTACCTTTAGATGCCATCATAAACAAAGGGAGAAGTAATGAATAATTCATGCCGAGAATTGTAAACAAATGCATATGATGGGCGGTTACTGCACCAGATGCCAGATTTACAGTATTCTCTAATGCTGCATCAGAGAAAACGTAATGTTTACTCTCCACTCAACTCACCACTCGATAGCATATAAACATTGTATCAATGTTTATATGCTATATAATATGTATGTAACATGTTTCTTATATAATTTTGAAGAAAATATCATAGATGGAGTAATGAAAATGTCTATATTAACCTAAAATAAAACATTTAACCTAAAATAAGACATTTGTTTGAGCTTGACTGTGGTGTGGGGAAGTACCCTGGCTGATTTGTGTGGGGAAGTATCCTGCCTGGTGTGGGGAAGTACCCTGCCTGGTGTGGGGGAAGTACCCTGGCTGATTTGTGTGGGGAAGTACATTGCCTGGTGTGGGGAAGTACCCTGCCTGGTGTGGGGAAGTACCCTGTCTGGTGTGTTCTTTCTTGAATTCTATCATGTTTCTCGCATTCTTTAGCAAAGAGCTGGCACTTGGAGCTTTCTTTGGGCCCATGGTGGCTTATTTAGCAGTTGCAAGCACGAATGGAATAATGACAAAATGTATGGTATGAATGCGTGGGTTGCGGTCACTCGCTGGTAAACAATGGCACACTGATGCTCAATGTGGTGTTTATGTGCCCAGGCGGCGGGAAGCCACATGGACGCGTTTCAGACGACCCGTGATTTTCAAGGAAATGGACAATTTTCAAGTCGATTTTTTGCCGAAAAAAAGTGGACGATTTCAAATTCGCCGATTTTCAAGGGAGACGATTTTCAAGGGTCCACTGTAACTGTATTTGTGTACACCTGAATAAACTTACTCAAGTGCATGTGGTGTCATAAGTTTATGCAGGTATACACAAATACAGTTACATATATTTATCATACATAGCAGCATATGTTTGGAGAACCTAGGATAACCCAAAAAAGCCAGACTTATTTCCAATATTCAATTCAAATTCAAATTCTTTATTTCATGTAATACAAGGTGGGGGGTACTTATAGTTATACATTAAAGTTTATATTACAAGATGGCCAATAATATGCCTAGGTATGCCTAGGCTTTTCAGGCAGTCTTATGATAGGTCTTACTCAATAGCTACACAATGATTATACAGATAGTAAGGTTAGGTAATTGTAGTGATTAATTAGGTTTACAAAATTTAGGTACTGGAATTTAAACATTGAGAATTTAACAATTAGTATAAGAAGTTAGCAATTAGTTTATATATTAATGATAAAGGTGATGTATTGGCATAATATAGTTTCTATATTGGAGTGTCTTAGTCAAACATATGACTAGCTTAAGTATTATGAAGCAATAGTTGTATTAGAATTTTGGTTAGAACTGTGCAAATTAA
>WNWK01038271.1:0-18030 GCA_009830355.1 Cherax destructor | reverse complement strand
ATAACACTCCGCGATAACCCCCCCTCCCCCCGGATAACCTCCACTACTTATTTTTAGTTAAAATTATTAAGATATAAACATCGATAATAAAAGAGCATTCTGTACTGATTTTGAGAGCGCTAAATCCATAGGGATTATTCACAGCTATATACACTGATATACACTAATATATACAAAGATTTATATATATCATTATGTACACATACATATACACTGAGTTACACACCGATGTGTGTATATATACTGAAGGATATACTACACGTTTCAGTGTATTTTACCTCTAGGTAGGAGAGTGTAGTGAAGCGACCGTCCTGTTGTTCCTGGTCCAAAACCACAGTGAGGGAAAATAAGCTTCGTTAAGCTCGGTTTTGAGGTTTCGAAGTTTTCATGAGTCCTTTGAATGAGTCGTTTCTTCACGGAGTTTTTAACCTCTTCATGAACACGGGATTTATTCACCGAGAAGTGTATCTTTTTCCGTGTATACACCTAGAATTTAATTCCCATTCTAACGTATTAAAGTATTTCTGATTTGTGTTATACAGGTTAGTTAATATTGTTTGAAGTCTACCGACTACGGAAGGGTTGCGCGGTAACATATCCACCGCCAGACAAGATTTTTTTAATACCCATAGAATTCAAACAAATTCTTAACATATATATATATTTGTTCCTGTCATTTCCGGAGTTCCCCCAATTTGCTCTTCCTGTACCCCCCCAATTTGCTCTTCCTGTACTCCCCCAATTGCTCTTCCTGTACCCCCCTCCAATTTGCTCTTCATATCTATTCTAGGCAACATGTGCAGTAGTTAGGTTAATTTATTGAGAAACTTTCCGCCTACACATAGCCCTTTATCTCGCGCTGATCTCTGTATTAACTGAAGAAGCCTGCGTGTAAGCGAAACGTTTTAAAAAAAAAAACTCAACGAATTAATATTAGCCATCTTTCTCGCTCTACTGAATTTACGGAAGGTAATGCATTCACACCGATGTGTGAATGCACAAATACTCATCTTTAGGTGCATATATACTGAAGGATATACACATTTCCAGTGTATTTTACCTCTAGGTAGGAGAGTGTAGTGAGGCGACCGTCCTGTGTGCCTGGCCAACCACAGTGAGGAAAATAAGCTTCGTCAAGCTCAGGTTCGAGGCTTCGAAGCCTTTCATGAACCCTTTGAATGAGTCGTTTCTTCATGGAGTTTTTAACCTCTTCATGAACAGGGGATTCATACACCGAGAGGTGTATGTTTCTCCGTGTATACACTCAGAATTGAATTCTCATTCTAGGTATTAAAGTATTTCTGACTTGTGGTATACAGGTTGGTTAATAGGTTTGAATCCTCTCGACTACACAAGGGTTGCGCGGTAACCTATTCACCGCCAGACAAGAATTTTTTAATACCCTTAGAATTCAAACAAATTCTTAACATATATACCCTGAAAGATATGCAGTTGTCAGGTTATATACCAGGTTGGTATACAGGTGACTTGCAGTCCTTATAACCCTCGTGTAGTAGATAGACTTTAAACCCCACTAACCAACCAATCAGCCTTAATGACCCTCGTGAAGTAGACAAACTTGAAACCCCGATTAAAAATATTATTAACAATAATCTTTATTTCTACAAGTACAAGCCTAGCTGCTGACATCAGTGACATACTTCTATATAGAAAGCCCCTTGTTTAGCAGAGCATTTCGAGCAAATTAGGTCAATTGTGTTCCCAGGATGCGACCCACACAAGTCGACTAGCACCCAGGTACCCATTTTACTGCTAGATGAACATGGACAGCAGGTGTCTTATGGAAAAACGTCATAATTCTTCCACCCCGTACCGGGGATCGAACCCCAGACCTCAGTGTGTGAGCTGAGTGCGCTACCAATCGAGCTGCGGGACACCAGCATTTTTTATGAGTTGCTTAACGAAGATTGAAAATATCAGTGAATCCCCCACCATTTTTTTCTCTCTCCCATTCTCCCTTTCCTCTCTTCTCTCTCTCTATCTCCTGACATACTATATATATGTCGTGCCGAATAGGTTAAACTGGTCAATTAGCAAAAATTCATTTAAAATTAATTCCTTTCTAAAATATTCTCTTATACGTTTAGAGATATTTTGTTTTCATTTATGTGAAAGTAAAAATTAATAATTTTGTACCAAAAGAACCTTAGACAGCTTACCTAACTTTATTATAACAAGCGCAATTTAATTTAGCCTAATCCAACTAAAAATATTTTAGATAAGTTTAAAATAATTTAATAATAAAATTACACAATGAAATATATTTGTTCGTTGGGTTCAGAATGATTTTTTGCGAAAATATTACATACACAAATTTTCGCTTCTCCTACTAGCTAAAAAATGTGTTGCTATTTAAGCCAAAATCGCAGGTGGTGACTAGGTAAAAATGGCGATTTTGGCCTAAATAGCAACACTATTCTTGACGAATAAAGCAAGCGAAAGTTGTATATATATATATATATATATATATATATATATATATATATATATATATATATATATATATATATATATAAAAAATATACATTCGGGTACCATAGTTTTGTGTGTCGCAAATCCGAGGGAAAGATTGCAAGACATGAAGAGGTTAATAACATTATCAAGAGGAGCCTCACAACAGCAGGATGCCCAGCAGTAAGGGAGCCACCCCAACTATGCAGATCTGATGGCAGCCAAAAGCGTCCAGATGGTATCACCCTTCAAGCCTGGACAAACGGCAAGCAGGTGGTGTGGGACTACACATGTGCATCTACCTTGGCTGATACCTATCTCCAATACACCAGGGAGGAAGGAGGGGCAGCTGCCACCTTCAGGGAGTCCCAGAAGTCGAGAAAATATGGAGAACGTGCCCATCATTATATGTTTGTTCCCATAGGCTCAGAGACCCTTGGCTCATGGGGAAAGAGTGCATCTAAGTTCCTCAAGGAGCTGGGCAAAAGACTCAACAAGGTAACTAGGGATCCCAGGGCAGCTAGTTTTCTGTTCCAGCGACTCAGCGCTGCTGTTCAGAGGGGTAATGCATGCTGTATTCTGGGCACGCGCCCAGCTAGGAAGAGCTGGATGAGATTTTCGCATTATAATCAGTGACAAACATTTAACAATATGTACTAGACAGGTATCTCTCACACCTCGTGTACTGTATATGCCATCTTTATATCAACAATGTATCTCTTAAATCTTTTATACCATATTATGTAATAAAATATACGTATTATAAAAAACTATATATATATATATATATATATATATATATATATATATATATATATATATATATATATATGTGAGACGCCAGGAGACGAGCTTTCTCATTTCCTGAAGCGTTGGTGAGCATTGCGTTGGCGATTTTTCCATGATCGGTTTGTCCCAGTGGGACTGTGCTCTTTGGGTCGGAGTCTGCAGTGAACCTGGGGTCTTGAGCTCCTACGCTCAAGACCTATATATATATATATATATATATATATATATATATATATATATATATATATATATATACGTATATATATATATATAAATGTCGTGCCGATTAGGTAAAACTGGTCAATTAGCAAGAACTCATCTAAAATTAAGTCCTTTCTAAAATTTTCTCTTATACGTTTAAAGATATATTTTTTCATTTATGTTAATGTAAGAATTTATAATTTTGTACCAAGAGAAACTTTGAAAACCTACCTAACCTTATTACAACAAGCGCAATTTAATTTAGCCTAACCAAACTAAATATATTATAGATACGTTAACATTAAATTAATAATAAACAAACACAATGATATATTTTTTTTCGTTATGTTCAGAATGATTTTGGCGAAATTATTGCATACACAAATTTTCACTTGTATTATATGGCAAGGTGAGCGTTGCTATTTAAGCCAAAATCGCTAGTTTTACCTAATCGGCACGAAATAAATATATGTGTGATGTCACCGTGGTTGTTCAATATATTTATAGATGGGGTTGTAAGAGAAGTGAATGCGAGGGTCTTGGCAAGAGGTGTGGGGTTAAGAGACAAATAATCAATTACAAAGTGGGAGTTGTCACAGTTGCTTTTTGCTGATGACACTGTGCTTTTGGGAGATTCTGAAGAGAAGTTGCAGAGGTTGGTGGATGAATTTGGTAGGGTATGTAAAAGAAGAAAATTGAAAGTGAATATAGGAAAGAGTAAGGTGATGATGATAACAAAAAGATTAGGTGACGAAAGATTGGATATCAGATTGGAGGGAGAGAGTAAGGAGGAGGTGAATGTATTCAGATATTTGGGAGTGGGCATGTCAGCAGATGGGTCTATGAAGGATGAGGTGAATCATAGAATTGATGAGGGAAAAAGTGTGAGTGGTGCACTTCGGAGTCTGTGGAGACAAAGAACTTTGTCCATGGAAGTAAAGAGGGAATGTATGAGAGTATAGTTATACCAACACTCTTATATGGGTTTGAAGCATGGGTGATGAATGTTGCAACGAGGAGAAGGCTGGAGGCAGTGGAGATGTCATGTCTGAGGTCAATGTGTGGTGTGAATATAATGCAGAGAATTCGGAGTTTGGAAATTAGGAGGAGGTGCGGGATTACCAAAACTATTATCCAGAGAGCTGAGGAGGGGTTGTTGAGGTAGTTCGGACATGTAGAGAGAATGGAACGAAACAAAATGACTTCGAGAGTGTTTAAATCTGTAGTGGAGGGAAGGCGGGGTAGGGGTCGGCTTAGGAAAGGTTAGAGGGAGGGGGTAAAAGAGGTTTTGTGTGCGAGGGGCTTTGATTTCCAGCAAGCATGTGTGAGCGTATTTAATAGGAGTGAATGGAGATAAATGGTTTTTAATACTTGACGTGCTGTTGGAGTGTGAGCAAAGTAACATTTATGAAGAGATTCAGGGAAACCGGCAGGCCGGACTTGAGTCCTGGAGATGGGAAGTACAGTGTCTGCACTCTGAAGGAGGGGTGTTAATGTTGCAGTTTTATAACTGTAGTGTAAAGCACCCCTCTGGCAAGACAGTGATGGAGTGAATGATGATGAATGTTTTTCTTTTTCGGGCCACTCTGCCTTGGTGGGAATCGGTCGATGTGTTAATAAAAAAAATAATATATATATATATATATACAGTGGTACCTCGAGTTACGATGGTCCCCAAAATCGCCCTTTTATGTAAGTTTATTTTTAAATGCTTTTGTAAGTATATTTTGGGGGTGTAAAAGGACTAGTCTATTTTACATTATTCCTTATGGGGATAAATTCGTTTGGTAATGGCACTTGAACAGCATTCTCGAACGAAAAATATCGTAACTCGAGGTACCACTGATATATATATATATATATATATATATATATATATATATATATATATATATATATATATATATATATATATATATATATATATATATATGTCGTGCCGATTAGGTAAAACTTGCGATTTTGGCTTAAATAGCAACGCTCATCTTGCCATATAAGACAAGTGAAAATTTGTGTATGCAATAATTTCGCCAAAATCATTCTGAACATAATGTAAAAAATATATTTCGTTGTGTTTGTTTATTATTAAATTAATGTTAACGTATCTAAAATATATTTAGTAGGGTTAGACTAAATTAAATTGCGCCTATTTTAATAAGGTTAGGTAGGTTTTCAAAGTTTCTCTTCGTACAAAATTATAAATTCTTACATTAACATAAATGAAAAAAATATATCTTTAAACGTATAAGAGAAAATTTTAGAAAGGACTTAATTTTAGATGAGTTCTTGCTAATTGACCAGTTTTACCTAATCGGCACGACATATATATATATATATATATATATATATATATATATATATATATATATATATAATATATATATATATATATTCCCAAGAAGAGTTTCAGGTCCTTTCTTCACAGAGTCGTGCGATGTTACGCTACTGTGAGTGTAGTCTTTGTTAGTGTGATGTGACTGTGAGGTGTAGTCTTGCCCCTTTATAAGCCTTCTTGTCATGTTTCCTTTTATAGTTCCTTGATAATGTGAGTAGTCTCGAAAGCGCATGGAATTCCTCTATTTTTCATAGTGGTTGTCTTGCATATTTTGATATCACCTGTTTACTGTGATCTTTTTGCATATATATATATATATATATATATATATATATATATATATATATATATATATATATGGGGTCTCTTGAGTGGTGGGAGCTCAAACCCCAGATTCACTGCATATTCCTCCCAAAGAGCACAGTCCCACTGGGACAAACAGATCACAGAAAAAATCGCCAACGCAATGCTCACCAATGCTTCAGGAAATGAGAAAGCTCGTCTCCTAGCAGTGAAGGCACCACACTCAGGAGATTTCCTTCTAGCTGTTCCCAATTCCTCCCTGGGCACTCGACTCGACTCACAGGCTTTTCGGATTGGTGTTGCTCTTCGCCAAGCAGCCCCTATCCTCACCGAATATAGTTGTATTTTCCGCAGGGTGACGGCTGATCAATTCGGACTTCATGGTCTCGTGTGTCACACATCAGAAGGGAAGTATGCTAGACATGAGGACAAGGAAAACCGTGGAGGATGACACATCCGCACTACGCTACTCTGAGAACTCTTCCTGCTTTAGTTGCTCTCTTGCAACATTGCAAAGCTCCCGATGACGCATTGAAAAGTGTGAAAGTACTTGAGCTTAAGATTTCCACCCCCGTGGCTTTTCTTGTATACATATATATATATATATATATATGTCGTGCCGATTAGGTAAAACTAGCAATTTTGGCTTAAATAGCAACGCTCACCTTGCCATATAAGACAAGTGAAAATTTGTTTATGCAATAATTTCGCCAAAATCATTCTGAACATAACGAAAAAAATATATTTCATTGTGTTTGTGTATTATTAAATTAATGTTAACGTATCTAAAATATATTTAGTTGGGTTAGGCTAAATTAAATTGCGCTTGTTGCAATAAGGTTAGGTAGGTTTTCAAAGTGTCTCTTGGTACAAAATTATAAATTCTTACATTAACATAAATGAAAAAAATATATCTTTAAACGTGTAAGAGAAAATTTTAGAAAGGACTTAATTTTAGATGAGTTCTTGCTAATTGACCAGTTTTACCTAATCGGCACGACATATATATATATATATATATATATATATATATATTCTTCTTCTTCTTCTTTCAACACGTCGGCCGTTTCCCACCGAGGCAGGGTGGCCCAAAAGGAAAAACGAAAGTTTCTCCTTTTACAATTAGTAATATACACAGAAGAAGGGGTTACTAGCCCTTGCTCCCGGCATTTTAATCGCCTCTTACGACACGCATATATATATATATATATATATATATATATATATATATATATATATATATATATATATATATATATATATATTATATATAACGTATATATATACGTATATATATATATATATATATATATATATATATATATATATATATATATATATATATATATATATATATATATAGGATGGGGTCCACCTCTGGTGTCAATTGTGGGACCCATTGCCTCGGAGAAGTGGATAAAAAGACTTCAAGGAAGAATATTTAGATTTCTTTCTGAAGCCATTTGAATATTCCACTTCCCCTACCACCCCATCTTTTTTTTTACAAACTTTATTTCAAGACAAAATACAATGGGGAGTAAAACAAAATAGATAACAACTCAGAGCTACATGTCAAATACTTCGTCCAACTCCCCGGCAGTGGGCCGCGTGCCCAGAATACTGCAGGCATTTCCCCTCATATACATATACATATACATATGTTGTGCTATTAGTGGGTGCCCCCTCCCCGAATTTGTCCTTCTTGTCTATAAGGTGTCCCCCAATTTGCTCTTCCTGACTATTCCCCTCCCATTTGCTCTTTCAGGGGACCCCAAATTTCTTCTTCCAGTCTATTTTGGGCCCCCCGATATGCTCTTCCTGGGGGCCCCCAATTTTCTCCTCCTGACTATTCCCTTCCCATATGCTCTTCCTGGGGGCCCCCAATGCGCTCTTCCTGGGGCCCTAAATTTGCTCCTCGGGCCCACCTAATTTGTTCCTCCTGACTATTCGGGGGCCCTCAATTTGCTCTTCTTTGGAGCCCCCTAATTTCCTCCTTTTGTCTCTTCGGACGCCCCCGAATTTTATCTTCCTCTGGGCCCCACAGCTTGCTCCTGTCTATTTGGGAGCCATTCCCCCCATTTTGTCTTCCTGGTGGTCCACCCAATTTGCTCCTACTTTCTAACGAGTGAACCTCATTATGCTCTTCCTGCGGGGCCCCCAATTTATTCCTGTCTATTCGGGGCCCCAATTTGCTCTTCCTTGGCCCCCAGTTTGCTCCTCCTCTATTCGCCCGCCCCCCAATTTGCTCCTTCTGTCTATTGGGGCCCCCAATTTGCTCCTCCTGTCTATTCGGGGGCCCCCAAATTTGTTATTCCTCGAACGAACATACTGAGATCTTCTACTTATTTCTGCAACACTGCAAGCTCATGAGGATGTGTTGATTGCTACACAAAAGGCCTACTGCTATAATTCAATTCCCTCGCTTTGTTTTCATATTGTATCGCTTGTTCGTGATTATATATATATATATATATATATATATATATATATATATATATATATATATATATATATATATATATATATATATTATTAACACGGGCAGTTTCCCACCAAGGCAGGGTGGCCCGACAAAGAAAAACTTTCATTATTCACTCCATCACTGTCTTGCCAGAGGCGTGCTTACACTACAGTTATAAAACTGCAACATTAACACCCCTCCTTCAGAGTGCAGACACTGTACTTTCCATCTCCAGGACTCAAGTCCGTCTATCTGATTTCCCTAAATCCTTTATTATTGTTATCTTGGTCACACTCCAACAGCGCGTCAAGCCTGTCATAAGAATAACTGCAGCAACATTCTGAGGTACAGACTCCTGTCATAATAATATTTGTTCCTCTCCATATATATAAGTGACATAAACCTTTCAGTGCGCTGTTATAACCACTGATATGATAGGGGAAAACAACCATCTCTTAGAGAGATTTTTTCCCATGGTAAATTTAATAAAAGTATTTCTCCACATATATACATAGTGGATATTATTAAAAAATATGACCCAAAAAATAGGTAACAACAGTATGTTAATAGCACTGATAATACATTCTTTTTCGTAATAACGTGTATCAAATTTTACATAATAAATCTATATAAATTAATATATTTCGTAAGTGAAAATATAATTCTGAGTTGTATACTGAGGTATAATGAATGGTAAATATGCTATGTATAAGAGTGATATAACTGGAGGCAGGAAACAAGAGTTGATTACTGGAGACTCAGTGATTGTCAAGAGTGTGGCCAGATATTGTTACCAAGTAACTCTATCATCTTTTATATTTTCCATTGTATTCCTCTGATACCACTACCTCAGATTCTAACACTTTATGCCTGTGATACCACCACTTCGGATTACACCACTTTATTCCTTTAATACCATCATAGTACTTAGCTCCTGTGATACCTCTACCTAATATTCCACCACTTTATTCCTCTGATATCACCACCTAATATTCCACTACTTTATTCCTGTATTACCACTTCATATTCCACCACTTTATTCTTTAATACCACCACCACCACCTTATGTTCTACCACTTTATTTCTGTAATACCACCTCATTTTCCACAGCTTTATTCCTGTAATAGAACTTCGTATTCACCACTTTATTCTTCTGATACCTCTACCTCATTCCACCACTTTATTCGTTTAAAACAGGTGCCTCGTATTCCACCACTTTATTTCTCAAAGGTCCATTTGCTTCGTAGATTTCCTAAAAATCTTTACCACTTTACACAAAAAAATGCATTTGTTCGAACAAAAACTTGCTGGTCCCATTAACAACTCTTTCAATTACTTTTCATCCTTCTCAATATATTGTGTGATCTTTAAAGTTTATAACAATGTATGAACGTTGCACATGCCATTAATTGCTCCCTTATTTTCCATTATATTTGACGATTATTCCACAAAATATTCATCTTGTCTTAAACCCAAGCCTCGCGTGAATATAAACCTCAGCAACATACTCAAGTATTGTTTTCTTCAGAACACAATATTGTGTTCTGAAGAACACAATACTTCCCCTAAAACCTCATCACTTCCTCTCACTCACTGCTCACAACTATGGTCACTCATTTAAAGTATTCTACCTTCCCCTTGCCTCACCTGCAATCAAATACGGATAGCATGTAATGAGAGAACCAAGCCGGTGTTTAATTCTTTCACTGATGCCACATCGACATCGACGGAGCAATGAAGCAGTGATCCACACGAGAACACAATGGGAAGAAGAATTCTTCAGCAATACTCTAATCCTGATCATTGGCTTTCATTGGTATTTCACGTCACTGGTCTCTCCTGTAATTCTTGTCACACATATTTTACTCTGCTCCACCAACCACCAAACTCTCTCTTCAACCTCTCACATTACCAGATATTTTCTTCTGGTAACATACTCAAATATTTTAAAAATGAAAATATAAAGCAATTTCTTTAATGCATTTCAAAAACTTAAGCGAAGCAAGACACTGCGAAGTCAGACGTTGTGAAGCCAGACGTTGTGAAGCCAGACGCTGTGAAGCCAGACGCTGTGAAGCCAGACGCTGTGAAGCCAGACGCTGTGAAGCCAGACGCTGTGAAGCCAGACGCTGTGAAGCCAGACGCTGTGAAGCCAGACGCTGTGAAGCCAGGCGCTGTGAAGCCAGACGCTGTGAAGCCAGACGCTGTGAAGCCAGACGCTGTGAAGCCAGGCGCTGTGAAGCCAGACGCTGTGAAGCCAGACGCTGTGAAGCCAGACGCTGTGAAGAGAGATGTTGTGAAGACTGACGTTGTAAAGACAGACACTGGGAAGAGAGACGTCGTGGAGACAGTAATAAAATGTACAGTAGAAAAAAATCTCTCGGCTAAGATGATATTAAGGGGGAGATTCCTGAGTTGGAACAGAAACTTACGGTAAGTTTTCATACCAGACGCAAGAAGCACAAAGGAAGAAAAAATCTCGTCCAGAAAATTGCTACAAAGTCCGATTATTTCTACACATAGGAGAAATCCAATTAATAACAGGAAGTTCATACAGTGACAATGAAAGTGAAATGAACGAAATTCTAAAAGACAAGTATGAAACAATGTCCAGGAATGCAGTAAACGAAAGCAGGGTGGAGAATGCAAATACTTTTCATTACTTCTGAAGGCCACACAGACCAGCGTATACCTGACGCTAGGTCAAATCCTGTGGAATTCGCAAAATAGAAAACATGCCTCCCATGTAGCCCTTGAACCGGATTCGTAGAGTTTCTTACTTTTAAAGAAGTGCAAAACACCACGATCACTCAGTATCCTCTGGAGAAAGTGCCTAGATCTAGTTGAAGTCTCAGAGGTTTTAAAAAGTGCAGATATAGCTCATTTACATAAAGGAGACAATAAAGCTCTGGCAGATTATTACAAACTAGTAACTCCAACATCATATATAGTAAAACTCTTTGAAAATTAATGAGACGCCAGATTACAAACCTGATGGCACAGAATAACTTACACAGTCCAAACTAGCATGGATTTAGAGCGAGATCATTCTAGCTTGTTATAACTACTGAACTGTTGTGATAGGATTTCTCAGACGGACCTTGTGAAGACTGACCTTGTAGAGACAGACATCATGAAGACATAAATTGTGAAGAAAGACGTAGTGAAGACAGAGTCTGTGAAGTCAAATGTTGTGAAGCAAACGTGAAGACAAACGTTGTGACATCAAACGTTGTGAAGACAAACGTTATGATGAAAGATGTTGATGAATGGTTCAAAGAACCGACAAGTTGATACATTAGACACATATGCAACACTTGGGTATCTTTATTGAGGATACAGGGAATTCTTCACTTGCCTAACCCTTGGGCATGACCTACTTCCACATTGGTCAAATGTGACACCACCTACGACTGCTGCACCTCTCCTGCCTACGGTATATAAGCTTCTCCTTCGCACATATGCTGAATTCTTTTCAAGATTGATGGACTGACAACATCGACTCAAGGTTGAGGGACTGATTACCTCAAACTCCTCCTGTTCTTCACCATTCTCCTTTGTATGGACTGATGAAGCCACTGTGTGGCGAAACGTTTCATCAATAAAGATACCCAAGTGTTGCATATGTGTCCAATTTATCATCATGATGAAAGATGTTGTGAAGGTCTTTCATTTTACCATGAAAGGGTTTTAGTTTGTGTTTAGTAAAATAACCTTAACCTCTGGTTACCTTATTTACCTCAGATTGTCCTCTAATTTTTTTTAAGGTGAATAATGAAATTTTTACAAGTAATTCATAACTGAAGTACAAGTTATTCATAAACAGAGTGCAAGTTATTCATAACTGAAGTAAAGGTTATTCATAACTAAAGTACAAGTTGCTCATATCTGAAGTTATTCATAACTGAAGTACAAGTTATTCATGACTAAAGTTGTAGTTGTTTATCACTGAAACACTGGCTGTTCATCACTGAAATACTGGTTGTTCATCACTGACACACTGGTTGTTCATCACTGAAACACTGGATGTTCATCACTGAAACACTGGTTGTTCATCACTGAAACACTGGTTGTTCATCACTGAAACATTGGTTGTTCATCACTGAAACACTGGTTGTTCATCACTGAAACACTGGTTGTTCATCACTGAAACATTGGTTGTTCATCACTGAAACACTGGTTGTTCATCACTGAAACACTGGTTGTTCATCTGTGAAACACTGGTTGTTCATCACTGAAACACTGGTTGTTCATCACTGAAACACTGGTTGTTCATCACTGAAACACTGGTTGTTCATCACTGACACACTAGTTGTTCATCACTGACACACTGGTTGTTTATCACTGACACACTGGTTGTTCATAAATAAAACACTAATTGTTCATTACTGAGACTCAACTTATTATCCCTAACTGCACGCACCTGTGTGTGGTTGCAGGGTTGAGTCTCAGCTCGTGGCCCCGCCTCTTCGCTAGTCTCTGCAGTGTTTACTCTCTCCCGGCTTCGAGGACCTTGATCGTACCTCATAAACGCCTCGTTGTTGAGGTTTCTGACACAGTTCCGACATAGGCAAGGATACGAGTCATAGCACAGTAACATCTTTTGCTAATGACACTTGCATCTTAATGATAGTGGCGTCAGTGGAAGACTCAGTCTTCAAAAGGATATAAATAAAATCTTCTAGTGGGCCTTAAGCAAAAATACAATGCTTATTGAGACCAAGTTTCAGTTGCTAAGCTGTAGAAGAATGAAGGAAATCAAAATTGACAAATAGTACAGAGCAAATTTAGATCATTCAAAAGAGCGGAAGTTGCATGTGCGAGACTTGAGAGTGATGATGCTAGGATATCTCACATAGTAGGAAGAATAGCTTGAACTTGCAAGACACGGGATGCTGAGCCAATTATAATGCACTTCAAGTCACTTGTTCTCTCCAGGCCGGAGCACTGTTGTATACTTACAAGCCCCTTCAAGTCAGGCGAGATTTCTGAGCCAGAAAACGTATGGAGAACTTTAAGAAGAACATAAGAATGGAGGAACACTGCAGAAGGCCTACTGGCCCATACAAGGCAAGTCCTAATCAAAACCACCACTACCTAAGAATTTACTCCCGTACTCACGACACCAATCAAACCCAGCCCCTCCCACTCATATATTTGTCCAATCTCTTTTTAAAGCCACCCTAGGTCCTAGCCTCTATCACCCCACTTGGAAGATTGTTCCACGCATCTACAACTCTGTTCGAAAACCAGTACTTGCCTATGTCCTCTCCAAATCTAAATTGATCCAATTTAAATCCGTTATTTCTGGTTCTTACTTGGTTTGATATCCTCAGTATTTTATTAATATCTCCCTTGTTTATGCCCATCATCCACTTGTACACCTCGATGATATCTTCCCTCATTCTACGTCTCTCCAGAGAGTGGAGATTCAGCGCTCTAAGTCTATCCTCACACGGGAGATTTCTCATACTGTAAATCATTTTAGTCATTCTTTTCTGTATGTTCTCCAATGAATCCATATCCATCCTGTAGTAAGGAGACCAAAACTGAGCTGCATAATCCAAATAAGGTCTCACTAGTGATGTATAGAGCTGTAAAATAACTTTTGGACTTCCGTTGCTTATACTTCTTGAAATAAATCCTAGTAATCTGTTAACCTTATTGCGCACACTTAGGCACTGTTGTCTTGGCTTTAGATTTCTGCTCACCATGACTCCCAAGTCTTTTTCACATTCTGTATGATCAAGCTCTACTTCACCTAGTTTATAAATTCGAGGGATATTTTCATTACCAAGGACTAGTACCTTACACTTGTCCACATTGAACTTCATCTATTAACTGCACATTTACGCTCAATCAGTCATCTGAAATACTGGAGCTGCTGAAGTCCCTTCAACTGTATTTCTCAGAACGTAGACGAAAAAGATGCATCATAATTTACACCTTGTAAATCAATCATGGAGGCACTGGTCCGAAACCTGTAAACCGGCATCACTTCCCTGGCTGTCTACAAGGATAAACTGAACAAGTTCCTCATATCAGTTCCTCATATCAGTTCTTGGACTGCGTGAGTCCAGCATCAACACTCTGGTTGATCAGGCCTTGATCCACCAGGAGGCCTGGTTTGGGATTGAGCAGCAGAGGCACTGACCCAGGAAGCATTCTGCAGATATCCTTCAGGTATCTTTCCTCTCTAAATGTCCAAACCACCTCAATAACCTCTCTTCAGCCGTCTGAATAATACTCTTGGTAAACCCACACTTTCTTCTACTCTCCAAGCTCCGAATTATCTGTATAATATTTACATCACACATAGACATCAGATACGACTTCTCCACTGCAACGACATTTGCATCAAATGCTTCACACCCATATAACAATGTTAGTACAATAACAATGAAAAATAATAATTATAAACAAATAATAATAAGTGCAAAACAATAGTGTAAAGATCAATAATGATCTTAGCAGTCCTGCGCAGTTGGCCAAATATTCGTCACCTGAATATTGCAGGCGCCCTGGTCGCCAGGCATGACCAGCTGTGACCTCTGTAGCACCTGGTCACAAGGAATTTCCTCCTGGCTCTTGTACAAGCAACACATACATTAGTTGTACTGTGCACCAGTTATCAAATTTCCTGTTTATTCTTTATTTTATTTTATTATTTTTATTTGTTATATTTAAGTGTTATCCTTTATACGTGGGTCATTATTTATGTGTGGGTCATGTGTGGGTTATTGTGTATGGATAATTATGTGTCGTTAATGTGTGGGTCATTATGAGTGGTCAATATATTTGGGTCATTATGCATCATAATGTGTGAGTCATTATGCATCATAATTTGTGAGTCATTTTGTGTGGATCATTATGTGTGGGTCATTATGTGTGGATCATTATGTGTGGGTCATTATATGTGGGTCATTATGAGTGGATACTATGTGTGGGTCATGACGTGTGGCCATTATGTGTGGGTCATTTTGTGTGGATCATTATGTGTGGGTCATTATGTATCATAATTTGTGAGTCATTTTGTGTGGATCATTATGTGTGGGTCATTATGTGTGGATCATTATGTGTTGAACATTGTGTGGATCATTAAGGGTGGGTCATGTGTGGATCATGTGTGGGTCATTATGTGTGGATCATTATGTGGGGGTCATTAAGGTGAGGTCATTATGTGTGGATCGTATCATATATATATATATATATATATATATATATATATATATATATATATATATATATATATATATATATATATATCATTACCACTGCGACTAGCAAGGAGTCGAACCATGCTGCTTTGGCCGCCTGATGGTGGGCTAGAAAACTCATGATCGTTTAGTCCACTGGACACAAATCCATTGAAGGAATGTGGTCTCAGTGTGACTATAGATGTCATAGTTTCTTGGGGCTATAAAAAAAAAAAAATCAATAACCGGACTAGCCAAGAGTCGAACCCATGGCGGCGCCATGTACGAAACTCATGCCTTAGTCATAGCGTCCAGAATGTGGTCTAGTGGCTACGTCTGATCGCTACAGCAAGCCATCCCTGCTGTCAGTGTATTGATCAATACACTGTCTGTACATATATATATATATATATATATATATATATATATATATATATATATATATATATATATATATATATATATATATAAAAACACCCTATGAAAAATAGAGGAATTCAAGCGTTTCGTGACTACTCACATTATCAAGGAACTATAAAGGAAACATGACAAGAAGGCTTATAAAGGGGCAAGAATACACCTCACAGTCACATCATACTATGCGAAACAAAGCTGAAGGGGGTAGGGGAGCTTCAGTGGGGAGAAATAAATGGGATTAAGTCAGGAGTTTCTGAGAGAGTTAGAGCAAGGAAGGGGTAGCAATAATGTTGAAGGATCAGTTATGGAGAGAGAAGAGAATATAAATTATAAATTCAAGGATTATGTGGATTAAAATAAGGGTCGGATGTGAAAAGTGGGTTTAATAGTGTTTATGCACCTAGAGAAGAGAGAAGTGTTGAGGAGAGAGAGAGATTTTGGTAAATGTTGAGTGAGAGAGTACTTGTGGTTGGGGATCTTAATTCTAAAGTGGGTAAAAATATTGTGGAGGGAGTAGTAGGTAAATTTGGGGTGCCAGAGGTAAATGTAAATGGGGAGCTTTTAATTGAGCTATGTGTAGAAAGAGGTTTGGTAATAAGCAATACATATTTTATGAAAAAGATGATAAATAAGTATAGAAGGTATGATATAGCACGGAGAGAGAGAGAGAGAAGAGAGATAGAGAGAGAGAGAGGAGAGAGGATGGGGAGATGGGCAGTTTCGTTAATGAATGAAATACAATTTAAATACTGAAACATACAGTAATGCAGTTTCTTAGGCAAAACACTACAAAATTTGAAAAACTTAGTAGTTTGTTAGATTATGTATTGGTGGATAAAAGGTTGATGGGTAGGCTTCAGGATGTACATGTTTATAGAGGGGCAACGGATATATCGGATCATTATTTAGTTGTAGCTACAGTTAGAGTAAAAGGTAGATGGGACAAAAGGAAAATGGCAACAACAAGTAAAAGAGAGGTGAAAGTGTATAAACTAAGGGAGGAGGAAGTTAGGGTGAGATATTAGCAACTATTGGCAGAAAGGTGGGCTAGTGCAAGTATGAGTAGTGGGGGGTTGAAGAAGGTTGGGATTGTTTTAAAAATACAGTATTAAAATGTGGGACAGAAGTTTGTGCTACAGGAGGGTGGGTGCAGGAGGAAATAGGAGTGACTGGTATCATGAAGAAGTAAAGGGTGTGATAAAAGAGAAAAAGGTTGCTTATGAGAGGTTTTTACAAAACAGAAGTGTTAATAGAAGAGCAGAGTATATGGAGAGTAAAAGGAAGGTGAAGAGAGTGGTGAGAGAGTGCAAAAGAAGAGCGGATGATAGAGTGGGAGAGGCACTGAAAATAAGATTTTTTTTTTGGAGATAAACAAGTTAAGAAAGTCTAGGGAACGAATGGATTTGTCAGTTAAAAACAGAGTAGGAGAGTTAGTTGATGGGGAGCTGGAGGTATTGGGTAGATAGCGGGAATATTTTGAGGAACTTTTAAATGTCGATGCAGAAAGGGAGGCGGTAATTTCATGCACTGGCCAGGGAGGTACAACATCTTTTAGGAGTGAAGACGAGCAGGATGTGAGTGTAGGGGTGGTGCGTGAGGCATTACGTAGAATGAGGCATTACGCTGGAACTGACGGGATCATGACAGAAATGTTAAAAGCAGGGGGGGATATAGTGCTGGAGTGGTTGGTATTTTTGTTTAATAAATGTATGAAAGAGGGAAAGGTACCTAGGGGTTGGCAGAGAGATTGCAAAAATTATAGGGGAATAAGTTTACTGAGGTAAAGTGTACGGTAGGGTTATTATTGAAAGAATTAGAGGTAAGACAGAGAGTAGGATTGCAGATGAGCAAGGAGG
>WNWK01038270.1:0-18031 GCA_009830355.1 Cherax destructor | reverse complement strand
ATATCGTTATCCGATTCTATTTTCCCCATAAGAAATAATGGAAATAAAATTAATCCGTTCCAGACTTCCAAAAGTAGTAAAATAAAATATTTTTTTACAACATAAGACATGCATTTACACACAAGTTTATGAGAAATAAAGAAATAATAGTACAATAAAATGTCACTTACATTTATTGAAGAGTTGTTGATGTGTGGAAGACGTGAGGAGGAGAAAGGATGTAGTATGATGCTAGTGTTTGGAAGGGGAATCCCCTTCCATTAACACTGCAGGTGGCAAGTTCCTTTCTGGGGTTACTGGCCTTTTTCTTTTAATGCCACACTCCCTGCATGAATCCTACACTCCCTGCATGCCTGCTACACTCCCTGCATGAATGCTACACTCCCTGCATGCCTGCTGCACTCCCTGCATGCCTGCTGCACTCCCTGCATGCCTGCTACACTCCCTGCATGCCTGCTACACTCCCTGCATGCCTGCTACACTCCCTGCATGCCTGCTACACTCCCTGCATGCCTGCTACCTCCGCATGCCACACTCCCTGCATGCCTGCTACACTCCCTGCATGCCTGCTACACTCCCTGCATGCCTGCTACACTCCCTGCATGCCTGCTACACTCCCTGCATGCCTGCTACACTCCCTGCATGCCTGCTACACTCCCTGCATGCATGCTACACTCCCTGCATGAATGCTACACTCCCTGCATGAATGCTACACTCCCTGCATGAATGCTACACTCCCTGCATGCCTGCTACACTCCCTGCATGCCTGCTACACTCCTGCATGCCTGCTACACTCCCTGCATGCCTGCTACACTCCCTGCATGCCTGCTACACTCCCTGCATGCCTGCTACACTCCCTGCATGCCTGCTACACTCCCTGCATGCCTGCTACACTCCCTGCATGCCTGCTACACTCCCTGCATGCCTGCTACACTCCCTGCATGCCTGCTACACTCCCTGCATGCCTGCTACACTCCCTGCATGCCTGCTACACTCCCTGCATGCCTGCTACACTCCCTGCATGCCTGCTACACTCCCTGCATGCCTGCTACACTCCCTGCATGCCTGCTACACTCCCTGCATGCCTGCTACACTCCCTGCATGCCTGCTACACTCCCTGCATGCCTGCTACACTCCCTGCATGCCTGCTACACTCCCTGCATGCCTGCTACACTCCCTGCATGCCTGCTACACTCCCTGCATGCCTGCTACACTCCCTGCATGAATGCTACACTCCCTGCATGAATGCTACACTCCCTGCATGAATGCTACACTCCCTGCATGAATGCTACACTCCCTGCATGAATGCTACACTCCCTGCATGAATGCTACACTCCCTGCATGAATGCTACACTCCTGCATGAATGCTACACCCCCTGCATGAATGCTACACTCCCTGCATGAATGCTACACTCCCTGCATGAATGCTACACTCCCTGCATGAATGCTACACTCCCTGCATGAATGCTACACTCCCTGCATGAATGCTACACTCCCTGCATGAATGCTACACCCCCTGCATGAATGCTACACTCCCTGCATGAATGCTACACTCCCTGCATGAATGCTACACTCCCTGCATGAATGCTACACTCCCTGCATGAATGCTACACTCCCTGCATGAATGCTACACTCCCTGCATGAATGCTACACTCCCTGCATGAATGCTACACTCCCTGCATGAATGCTACACTCCCTGCATGAATGCTACACTCCCTGCATGAATGCTACACTCCCTGCATGAATGCTACACTCCCTGCATGAATGCTACCCTGCATGAATGCTACACTCTTACCACAGGCTTGGCACTAGGAGCTTTCTTGGGGCCCATGGTGGCTTATTTAGCAGTTGCAAGCACTAAAAACAGTGGAATAATGACAATATACTGGTATGAATGGGTGGGTGGCGTGGGTGGTGGTTGCTCTCGCTGATGCTCCGTGGAGTGACGGGCCCAGCTGGGCACGCGTACGCATCTGGGACGAATATCATAGACCGAGCGGATCATCGTAAATGGAGCCAATATTTTGACATAAAAATGTATCGCTAACCGATTTTATCTCTATCCGACGCCATTGCTAACCGGGGGTTGACTGTAATGAAGAAAAACGTTTTAAAGAAACCTGTGTTAATCGACAATCTACTGTAAGTAGTGCTGTCTGAGGTACACCATAATGTATCTTGGAAAAGATGCCTACTGTTTTGGACACCTTTGAATATAAGTTGGATAAGGGTACAGTATTAAATTTCAACTTGGAGTCAAGGTGTAGACCTACAAATTTATCCTCAGTGAGTCTTGCAATGGGAGAACTGTTAATCATTGTGTTTAGCTGGATATTTAAAGCTTTATCTCTAAACATCATGTAGAAGGTTTTGTCAATATTAACCCTTTCGGGGTCGGTGCCGTACTAGTACGTTTTACGAGCAGGGGTTGGTGCAGTACTAGTATGCGTAAATTCTAGCGGCTTCAAATTAAGCGGGAAACAGCTGGTAGGCCTAGGGATGAGAGAATGGGTCTGCGCGGTCAGTGTGCGCAGTAGGAAAAAAATCGGGCACCCAGTGGTGCATTGTGGGAACACCATTTCAGTACACCTTCTCCACCATGCCTCGCAGCAAGAAACACCTTACTCCTCGGCGAATTGGGACACTTTTATTCATCAGTGACAGTTCTAACAGTGATGGGGGTGTTAGTGAAGGTGACTTTCAAGGTTTTGAGGCGGCTGTGACCGAAACTAGTGACCATAATACCGGTATAAGTGAGGAAAACCCAGACGACCCACAGCCGTCCACCTCTGGTGCTGTGGCGTCTTGTTCACGGCCAGTTGTACCAGAACGAAGGCGGAAACTCCTATTTTCTAATGTCCCAGACTCAGATGTGAGCAATGGTGATGATATTGATAGTGACTATGAACTCCAAGCCCTTCAAAATAGTTCCAGTAGCACGAGTGAAGAGGAATATTCACCAGTGAAGCGTCAGTATATACGACGGTATATGTGCTCTGGTAGTGTGCCATATGCTCTTCCAAGGGTTAGGAGTACATCTCGGAGTACATCCCGTGGGCGTACAACAGGAAGTGATAGTGAAAATGATGATGATAGCGTTGCAATTGGTATGAGAAATGTGCATGCAACTGGTAGTGGTGGTGGTGGTGCGGCGCGCGAGGCACCAGCAGTGGACCATGCTGGCACCCATGCCGCTGACTCAGCTCAGTTACAACAAAGGCAACCCTCACCCACCCACCAACCCCCACAACTACAACCTCCACTTCCACAACCCCCACAACCACCTATAAATATCCAGTACCCACCAGCAGACCGCACCTGGGATTGGCAGGAAGCTGACAATTTTATTCCCAATCCCCATCAGTTTGATGAAAGTCACAGTGGATTACGCCCATCTTGTCCACTTTGGAACACTGCCACTGAACTGGTATGTTTCCAGTTATTCTTTGACGAACCCCTGATAGACATTATTATCAGAGAAAGCAACAGATACTGCGATTACACAATGGCAAACACGATTCTTTCACCAAAATCACGTCTACACCAGTGGAAGGAGACAATTGTGGCAGAGATGTATCTTTTTTTTGCCACAATAATGCTTATGCCGCATGTCTATAAGCACCGTATCAAATCATATTGGTCAACAGACAGATTGATTGCAACACCAGCTTTCAGTGATATTATACCAGTGAATCGATTTGTGCTACTTCTATGCATGTTGCATTTTTCAGACAAAACCAGGCCTGACAGAACCGACAGGTTATATCAGATTAGGAATGTGTTTCTGTATCTGAAAGAGAAGTTCAATATGTATTTTTATCCCTTCAGGAAGCTTGTTATTGACGAGTCACTGATTCTGTTCAAAGGTAGACTGTCATTCAAGCAGTATATACCAAGCAAGAGGAAACGCTTTGGTATAAAGTTGTTTGTGCTTTGTGATTGCTACAGTGGTCTTGTATTGGATATTATTGTGTACACTGGAAGTAATACATTGAAAGATACCAGGAAGTTACTGGGTATCTCTGGTGATGTGGTTAGAACAATGATGGAACCATATCTTGGCAAGGGGCATATATTATATACTGATAACTGGTACACAAGCCCCTCCCTCAGTGATTTTTTGCGAGTGAACTTGACAGATGTGTACGGTACAGTGCGTGCAAATCGTAAGCATATGCCTAGGTTCAGTGCAGGCACTCATACAGGTGAGGTGCAGGCGTTTGCTGCCAATGATATCGTGGCATTTCGGTGGCATGACAAACGAGATGTCACACTGTTGTCATCAATTCACCCTAATGAAATGGCAGACAGTGGCAGGGTGAATAGAGAGACCGATGAACCCATTCTAAAACCTGCAGCTGTGATGGACTACACTCTCAATATGCATTCAGTGGACAAATGTGACATGCAGATTGGGTTTGCTGATTGTGTTAGAAAGAGTTATAAGTGGTACATAAAACTCTTTTTTCACATTCTGGACATTTCCATGCTCAATGCTTATAATGTTTATAAGTTGAAGACCACAAACAAACCACCATATGGCGAATTTTGTTTGTCTGTTATCAGGCAAATAATCACCGAGTACCAAGAAACACCACCTGCAATAGAAAACCGCCTACAAATTACCAACAACTACCTTCTGTCTGAGGCTTGGTGGTGAACACTTCCTAACAAAACTGCCTGCTACTGCTTGCAAGAAAAGGCTCAGAAAAGATGTTATGTCTGTGCACATACAAAAAGACGCCCACAGCAACGCAAAGACACTCGTTTATGTGTGTGGAATGTGAAACACCATTGTGCATGGAACCATGTTTCAGAGACTTCCACAGGCTGCAGAATTTCTAGAAACATCTGCAGTGACTCAATATGTGTATATATATGATTGAACAATAGTTATAAACATAATTGTACATTGTACATTGTTGTAAATATGTTTTGTAAACAAACTAGTGATAACAAGCTTTGTGGCATTATTTTATAATAATAATATTTTTATTTGGACATGATACAAAGAATTACATTTGGTTATTGAGATTACATGAGGTGTACATGCCAAAAGCCCCTAGTATGCAGGGCATTTGGGCAGACTTAAAATTAACTTAAAACTAAATTGTAAGAATTTTTGTAGATAGTATACAATGAGTAAAGGTGAGTATTTAAGCTATGAAATTTGAACAGTTTTGTACTTTTGTCTTCATTATAAAATTAATTAAATCAGATTAAACAAATTAAAGCAATAATAATAATAAAATAATAAAAAGTTATGGTTGATAATTTATAAAATAAGTAAAGTTGCATAGTGAGTGTAAAACGAAAGCCTGTATTTGTTTTACATGATGGTAGGATTGCTGGTGTCTTTTTTCTGTCTCATAAACATGCAAGATTTCAGGTATGTCTTGTTACTTCTACTTACACTTAGGTCACACTACACATTCATGTACAAGCATATGTATATACACACACCCCTCTGGGTTTTCTTCTATTTTCTTACTAGTTCTTGTTCTTATTTCCTCTTATCTCCATGGGGAAGTGGAACAGAATTCTTCCTCCGTAAGCCATGCGTGTCGTAAGAGGCGACTGAGGTGCCGGGTGCAAGGGGCTAGTAACCCCTTCTCCTGTATATATTACTAAATGTAAAAGAAGAAACTTTCGTTTTTTCTTTTGGGCCACCCTGCTTCGGTGGGAAACGGCCGACGTGTTGAAAGAAAGAAAGAAGTAAAGTTGCATATCTAAGTTATAACGTTTGAATATAAGTTGAACATATCAATTAATTGTAGCAATTTATTGCAGCAATGCAACTAATTGAGTGAGATAACAATTTAAAACAATTAATTGCATTGCAGTTAGTTTACGTGGTCATTATAATGTAAGTGTTGTGGGAATAATTAGCTAAGTATTATTCATAACAGGTTTTACATTCATTCATTCGTTCATTCATACATTACATTGACTTGAATAGTCAGGTTTTACGTTAAGTGATTATTCTACTTTGCTGGGAATGGTTGATATGGAGCAATTAGCTTTGGGTGAGAAGGTGGTTTTTTAGCATCGTTTTGAATTGGGGTACAGGTAGGGTTTCTTTGGCAATGACAGGTAATGAATTCCAAATTTTCGTGCCTTTTATGTGCATTGAGTTTTTACATAGTGTTAGGTGGACACGGGAACATCGAGGAGTGATCTGTGTCTAGTGTTATGGTCATGTGTCCTGTTAAAATTAGTAAGGAGAAGTTTGAGTGGTGGGTTAATATCTGCATAGAGTGTTCTATGTATGTAATAGGCACAGTAAAAAGTATGGATGTCTTGTATGGTGAGTAAGTTTAGGTTTTTGAATATTGGTGGAGTATGTTGCCTGGAGTGAGAATTTGTTATCATTCTAACTGCTGCCTTTTGTTGTGTTATTAGTGGTCTGAGATGAGTTATTGATGTAGAGCCCCATGCGCAGATTCCATAGGTGAGGTAGGGGTAAACGAGTGAGTGATATAGGGTAAGGAGAGCTGGTTGTGGAACATAGTACCGTATCTTGGATAGTATTCCCACGGTCTTTGAGACTTTCTTGGAGATTTGTTGTATATGTGTCTGAAATTTGAGGCCACTGTCAAGATGTATTCCTAAGAATTTTCCCTCTGTGAGTTTTGCGATAGGGACCCGTTTATCATTATGTTAAGTGGTGCGTTTGTAGCTCTGTTCCCAAACTGGATAAAATAGGTTTTATCAATATTGAGAGTAAGTTTGTTGGTCATCATCCAGGTAGATATTTTCTGCAATTCAGTATTTGCAGTGTTGGCTAGTGTGTCTGGGCTTGGGTGAGAGATAACGTATGTAGTGTCATCTGCAAAAAGTATGGGTTTGAGTAGTTGAGATGCATTTGGTAGGTCGTTAATGTAAATGAGAAAGAGTAGTGGGCCAAGAACACTTCCCTGTGGGACACCTACGGTAATAGTTTGCGCAGTGGAGCTAGCTCCATTTGTGTACACATATTGGTTTCTGTTGCTAAGGTATGATTTTAGGTAGTTTAGGAGTGTCCTCTTATACCATAGTGCGATAATTTTAAGTGTAACAGATCATGGTCAACTGTATCAAAAGCTTTACGTAAATCAATGAAGATTCCCACTGGGATTTCTTTTTCTCAAGGGCGGTTAAATTATTTCTAACATGTGTATAATGGCATCATTTGTATTTTTATTAGGCCTGAATCCAAATTGACAGTGGTTGAGTACGTTGTTGGAGGTGAGGTAGGAATATATTTGTCTATGAATTAATTTTTCAAAGATTTTGGAGAGAAGGGTAAGTTAGATATCGGCCTGTAGTTATTCAGGTCTGCTTGATCTCCTCCCTTATGTATTGGGGTGACCCTCGCTATTTTGAGTATTGATGGGAAGGTAGAGGATTCAATGGATTTGTTAAAAAGTGTTGCAATAATTGGTGAGAGAACTTGAGAGGCTTTTTTGTATATATAAGGTGGTAAGTTATTTAGGTCACCTGCTTTGTTTTTTAATGTGTTGATTATAAGTGAAACTTCTATTGGGTTGGTTGGGGCTAGGAATAGTGTGTTCAGATAGGTGCCAGTGAGATAGTCGTTAGGTGGAGTATTAGAACTTGGGATTTTGCTTGCCAGCTTTTTACCTATGGTGGAGAAGAAATCATTGAGTTTGTTTGCTGTTTCAATAGGTGGGAGTAGGGGTTCATCTGGTTTTGTTAGTTTGATTGTTCTGTTTGTGGATATCTTTTTTGTTCCTATAAGAAATAGCAAGTGAATATTTGAAAAACAGCACTTATATTGGTCTCACAGTCCATAAAAGTTATTTGAAAAAAAAATTAAATTTCATAAGAAAATAACTTAAAAAAAAAACGATTACCGGCCAACCGGAAGTCGCCGATGTTGCTGTCACCGGATCATTTTGGGTCAACTTGAAGCCTCCATATCTCCGTAAGTATTGATCGCAAAAATTTTTTGTTTAGCTATTTAGATTCAGAAAAAAAAACTATCATTTCATAAGAAAAAATAATTTTTTTTTCCGAATATTTTTCGACCCCAGGAACACTTTCCTCAGAAGGCCTGTCGACCCCAAAGGGTTAAGAGTGAGTTTGTTGGTAGACATCCATGCAGATATTTTTAGCTCATCATTAACAATGTCACTGAAGAAGTTGTATTTGAGTTGGAAGACAGCTATTTAATGATTGATGGTGAATGTGTTTCCTTTTCCTTGGTGGAATGAAACTAATTTGGTAAAGCAAAATACAAATTATAATAATAATAATAAATTTATTTTCTGCAGTATACAGGTAATGTAGTTTACATGTAATAAACTAGAGTTAGGCACAAAAGAAAGCCACTAGTATGCAGTGTAATTCAGGCAGACTAATCCTAATGCTTCAAGACTACTTAAGAACTAGATATAGGTTATTATGTACAAAAATGAGAGGTAGCTAAATGAACAATAGTAAAATTTTAAATATGTATTAATGCTTCAAACTGATTCAGATATCTTCATTTAAGTGGGATTTCTTAATCAGTTTCAAACTGACAAAGTCTTTAGTTTATGGAATAATTGAAATAGATGGTGAAGATACAGCAAGTTAGTTTCAGTAGAGAAAAAATGGAACAAGATGAGTAATTATTATTTTATGGGAGTTTGAGGAAGACTGGGAGTACAGATAGAGTTGGATGAACTGGTTATTTGGTATGCATATGCTACACATTAATGTGTATCAGTGGCTTAACACTGATGAAGTGCATCCTCTGACACAGCTATGGAAAACCAAAATAAACTTCAATCTACTTACCCTCCTTGAAGTTATCCTCTAATTTTCTCTTCTTGCTAGACTTGAATTTGGTAGCTTTTGAGGCGGAGAAAAAGAACACCAAAAGGTTCATAAAGAACACATAGCTGCCCAACGTCAACACAAAGCCTACCACAAGACCTGCAGGTAATGGTAACACATTACAATATTATTTCAATATCAGCTTCTTAGTGCTTTATATACCAGACAATAATAAATCTTGTAATTAAAAAAAATCATATTGTATTATGAAGCTGGCTTTTATGTACAGTGTAACCCCGAGTTTTGGCCGTAATCCGTTCCAGGAGCTAGGCCTAAAGTCGAAGCGGCCGAAAGTCGAAGCAATATTTCCCATAAGAAATAATGTAAATACAATTAATCCGTTCCAGACACCCAAAAATATTCACAAAAAATAAATTTTTTAAAGATTAACTAGTATAGGTTTACATACAGAACAGATAAATATATAAAAAGTAATAAATTTAAAATTAAACATTTAAAATAACATTTACTTACCTTTATTGAAGAGACTTGCTGGCATCTGGAAGACAGGTAGGATGAGAGGGGAAGGGAGCACTCATTGTTTGGAAGGAAATCCCCTCCATAAGGACATCAGGTAACAAGTCCCTCTCTGGGGTTACTTCCTTCTTTGTCTGTTAACCCTTTGGGGGTCGACAGGCCTTCTTGGAAACATGTTCTCAGGGTCGAAAATTTTTTGGAAAAAAAAAAAATTCTTATGAAATGATAAGAGAATCTTTTTCCGATCATAATGCCACCAAAATTATATAATTTGATCGAAAACTAACGGAATTATGCTTCGCAAAGTTAGCGGTATCGATGACATTTACGCATCGGCGATTTCGCCCATTTTGAGCATTATTTTCGGCAAATTCCAATGTTTCAGTCTACTAAAATTATAGATATTTCGCTAGAACTCCATTTCTTCTATCGAGTGAGTACAAGAAACCGCCTATTTACTAATTTCAACTACCCAAAATAGTGGTCAGAAAAGGGCAATTTGGCCAATTTCACACAAATTTCAAACGATGCCAATTTCAAAATAGGGTCCAGAATAAACAAGGCAGACATTCCTGGCACTAAAATAACATCTTCTCTGTTCATTAGTCAAGTCTCCAGGCCCCTCTTACATTACTTTTGCTTTTCATTTTGAATTTTTATTCTCACAAAAATAGAAGATTTACTGTTATGTATACAACTGCATCATTGTAAAAATGGTATAAATAATATCAGAGCACTTGTGCATGAATATTAGACTCGCCAGTTGATGTGTATTGACGCATGGTGTGATTTGTTTACTCTTGAACATCGTCAAAAATCGAACATTTTCGCTATTTTGAGCTCAATTTCAAGGTACTTGTCATTGTCAAACCAATCAAAATCATCTCTATTTCTGTAATATATCTTCCATTCTATCAAATGAGACCAAGAAAAGAGAATACATCAATAAATACCATACGAAAATAGAATGCAAAGTCGCTGTTTTAAACTAAAAACGGTCAGTTTTTTTCTCGATATGCCTAAATTCTAGCACCCTCAAATCAAGCAGAAACAGGCTGTTAGGCCTAGTTTAATAGAATGGGTGTGTGCGGTCAGGGCGAGAAAAAAAAATTCCTGCACCAAAAGTGCATAATGGGAAAAAAAAAAAGGGGCCGTTTTTTTGGTTTAAAACAGCGACTTTGCAGTCTATTTTCATATGGTATTTATCTTGTCATGAACGTCATTTAGCACGAGATTATTTACGTTACCGGTTTCACGATTTTTGATTTGGCACATTATCATCTTCCGATAAAGATTTTTTGTTGCAGGGGGGGAAAATTTTAGCGGGGGCCCCCCGTTGGGGGTTAAAACCCTTGAGTAAGGGGGGGAGTCCTTGTGCCATCCCCTGCCCCCCTCACCCCCCACGCATCCCTCCCAGCTTTCAGTTTGGTTCGTACACGTGCAGGACGATAATACGGGGGCCCTGTTTTTAATTCATTTCTCATTTCATTGCTTTTATAAAAAACCAAATATACTCAGTAAGCATAAAGTGTTCCAGCAAGTGACAAAAAAAAAAATTTAAAACGTTCAAGTCTAGGAATTTCAAAGAAAATCGAGATATTAGAAAGTTAAAAGGGTCACGGGGGATATAGTGAGCCATGGCCTTAATGAAGCCAGTTCGGAAATTTGGAAGAATGAGGCAAATATACAGCTTGTGTAATGAATAACCCAAAATGTGACCTCATAAAAAAAATGAACGTAGGTCCCAACATCTAAATAAAACTGAAAACTTGTTGCTTGAGTGGATCAACAAAAAAACAAAAAAAGGTGCACCATTAGTTTTCTTTAATTTGGGGGAAAAAGGGCCCTTTCAGTTGTTTAAACGTGTGTGATAAGGAAGGCAGGCCTGAAAACGAGTGTATGTTTACACAGGTTGGTTAAGAACTTTAAGTTGCATAATAAGTTACATAATATTAATTTTCTGGTGAAAGTGCTTGCTGATCATACAGAGCAAGTTTTCCCTGCTGAATTTCGGAACTTTTTTCCCCGGGGGGGGCTTGACCCCAGCAATTTTTTTAATGCGGGGGGGGACAGGTGTTTTCTGGAAGAAAATGCCAAACGCTTTTTTCAGTGCAAAGAAAAGGGGGCCCCGGGGTTCAAGGCAGAAAGGGTCTTTACCTTTTCCTTTGCGGTAATGCATCAGGTGATTTAAAAGTAACCCATGGTTATTTCCCCCTCTAAGACCCCCGCCTTTTTTAGGGTGTGGATAAAAACACCTTACCAGTAATTTGGAAGTCAAACCAGTCAGCATGGAAATATTTATTGACTGGTTTAAGCATCACTTTATTCCTGAAGTCAAGTTTTACCTGCACAGCAAGAACCTTGCATTCAAGGCTCTGTCATTCTTGATAATTCCGTACTCATCCACAAGCTTTGCTGGATGTGACCCCACATATAAAAGTTGTATTTTTACCTCCAAATACAACATCTCTGATAAACCACTGGACCAGGGAGTTATTCAGACATTCAAGTGTAACTACACAAAAAAATTATAAAAACTAGTTGCATCAATGGACTCTGACTCCAACCTGGCAGTACCAAGCTTCTGGAGTAAATTTAACATTGCAGATGCCATCAGCTATGCTAGAAGTGCATGGAATGAAGTGCCCCAATCAACATTAAATGCAGGCTGGGGGAAAGTTATGGCCTTCTGTAGTTAATTCTTTCACTGGTTTTCCTTGCTTGAGAGTCAGGTTCAGGAAATTGTTCAGCTGGCAAGGAGATTACGGGTGATGGTTTTGAAGATTGAATGAAGATGATGGGAATGAACTCTTAGAAGATGCTGATGAAGACAGGAGTCCAGAGGAAATGTTGGCAGAGTTCGATGCACAGATGCAAGGAAGGAGATAACAGAAGAAGATGAAGAAGAACCTGAAGAAAAGAGTTAACATTGCAGCAGTTACGTGAGCAGTTCCATATTATTGGTAAAGTTGCAGACTTTTTCACTGAAGAGGACCCTGACAAAGCTAGAAGCAGGGCTTTGAAGCGGGTCTAGACCAGCTGATGATGCCTTACCGTCAGCTGTATAATGTAATGCAGAATAAAAAAGCCCAGAGATCCATTACAGAATTTATGCACACTGCAATACAACCATCGACTTCAGCACCAGAACCTCTACCATCCACTTCTACCGACAACCAACAAGCATCCACCTCAGCCCAGTAGGGCCACACCATCCATATCCACTCTTCACTACCATCCACAAACATCATTACCCACAATTTAAGGTAAGAAATACTATTATTTTTATTGCATTTGTAGTCTTAAGCAGTAATAGATCATGACAATGAACTAAAATTACATATTCGCCTTCAATTTTTGCAAGATCTGTTGGTCTAAAAACTTGTTTGGCTTTTTGGGGACTCTCAGAAACGTAACCCTATTTTTCCCATAAGTTCTGTTAATTATTTAAGACGAAATTATCAAACACGACTTTTTCAGGAACGTAACTATTGTGCTAAATGACGTTCTACTCTATTCTCGTTTTCTAAGTCTTATTTTATAGAATAGATGATATATTACAGAAATAGAGATAATTTTGACTGATTTCACGATGACAAGTACCTTGAAACTGAGCGCAAAGAAAGCGAAAATGTTCGATTTTGGCTGATGTTCAAGAGTAAACAAATCACACCATGCATCCAATACACATCAACTGGAGAGTCTAATATTCTTGCACAAGTGCGCTGATATTATTTATACCATTTTACAATGATGCAGTTGTATACATAACAGTAAATATTTTATTTTTTGTGAGAATAAAAATTCAAGATGGAAGGCAAAAGTAATGTAAGAGGCCTGGAGACGTGACTAATGAACAGAGAAGATGTTATTTTAGTGCCAGGAATGTCTGCCTTGTTTATTATGAACCCTATTTTGAAATTGGCATTGTTTGAAATTTGTGTGAAATTGGCCAAATTGCCATTTTCTGACCACTATTTTGTGTAGTTGAAATCAGTAAATAGGCAGTTTCTTGTACTCAATCGATAGAAGAAATTGAGTTCTAGCGAAATAGCTATAATTTTAGTAGACTGAAACATTGGAATTTTCCGAAAATAGGGCTTAAAGTGGGCGAAATCGCCGATGCGTAAATGTCATGGATACCGCTAACTTCGCAAAAGCTTAATTCCGTTAGTTTTCAATCAAATTCCATAATTTTTGTGGCGTTATGATCGGAAAAAGATTCTCTTATCATTTCATAAGAAATGTTTTTTTTTTTTTTTTTTGAAATTCATGGACCCTGAGAACGAGTTTCAGAGAGACCCCTTGGACCCCCAAAGGGTTAAGGATTATATACAGCCTCTCCTCACTTAACGACAGAGTTCCTTTCCTAAGACCATATCGTTAAATGAATTCTTCGCGAAGTGAGGAGCATACAGTGGACCCTTGATTTTCATGATTAATCCGTTCCAGAGAGTCTGCCGAAATTCAAAATTCACTAGTATTTTCAAAACTATTTTCCCCATAAGAAATAATGTAAATCAAATTAATCCATTCCAGACACCCAAAAGTATTTAAAAAATATTTTTTTTTACGTTAAATGTACAGTGGACCCCCGAGTAACGTAAAAACTTCATTCCAGAAGCCTGCTCAAGTGCCATTACCGAACAAATTTACTCTCCTTAAGGAATAATGTCACGTAGGTTAGTCTATTTCAGACCCCAAAAAATACACTTCCACAAGCACTTACAGTATTATACTTACATAATTGTGTGATTTCCGGGGTGTTCGTTACTCGGGGGTCCACTGTACATTTATCTACACAGAAAACAATGAGACATGAAGAATAAAACAATAACTTGACACTTACCTTTATTGAAGAGTTGTTGATGTATGGAAGACGGGATGGAAGAGTTGCTATTACAGTGGTCCCTCGGTTTTCGTGCATCTCCAAACTCGAACATTTATGTAAGTGTATTTTCGTAAGTGCTGTTGCAAGTGTATTTTTGGGGGTCTGAAATAGACTAAATATTACAACCTCAGATTCAATAGCCTGTTAACCTGAGTGTAAAAGGGAGCTTGGAGCAAAGAATCACAGTAGAAAATGCTTTGAATTTGTATTTCCTTCACCAAGCAGTTAGATTAATATCAGACTTTTGTCTTTTCCTTCACCAATATTACAAAAGGGCTTTACAAGTATTTACACTATATACACAAGAGTAGTATTTAGTGCACGCCACGGTTGTCTAGGATAAACAGCATCCAAAGACAGACAACCTTTCCACAACCAGCTCTATGCAGGAATTTCAATGACAAACTGCGAGTGGTATCCACGTCACCTTTGTCATTGTTAAACTCACATTTTAATTGGCTGAACCGAGTCGTTGATTTGATGATGGGGCCCCATCACCAAACCCTTAACGATGGTTCGCTGGTTGGAGGGGAGCCTATGTGGGTGTGTTTAATATGCTCCGAATAAAGATTACATACTCTTTGCATGCAACACTAACCTACGTGACATTATTTCTTAAGGAAGTAAATTCGTTCGGTAATGGCACTTGAGCAGCATTCTGGAACGACTTTTCGGCGAAAACCGAGGGACCACTGTATTTGGAAAGGTAATCCCCTTCCATAAAGACTTCAGGTAGCAAGTCCTTTTCCGGGGTTACTTCCCTTCTTTGTTTTTTAATGCCACTAGGACCAGCTTGAGAGTTACTGGACTCCTGTCGCTCAAAAAATTGTTCCAGAAAGGTCTGTTTCTGGCGTTAATTTCCTTAAAATGAGACAAGACATTGTCATTGAACATGTCGCATACACGGCCTGCAACACCTTTGTCAGGGTGATGTTCCTCCACAAATCTTTCTATCCTAGTCCACATTGCGCACATCTCTTAATCTCTGAAGAAAGCAACTTCTTCCCTCTCCCTTCCTCCTCCTCTGAAGCAATTTCCTGAGCTGTGTTCTGTTGTTGTTGCAGATTAAGGTCTAGCAGCTCTTCATTGTGGTCCTCCACCAACTCTTCCACATCCGCGCCACTAACCTCCAACCCCATGGACTTCCCCAATGCCACAATAGATTCCACAACTGGCATAGGGTTGTCAGTCAGGACACAATCTGGCCACAATTTTCTTCAAGCAGAGTTTATCGTCCTGGAAGTCACTCCCTCCCAAGCCTTCCTATAAGGTTTATGCAGTGGAGGATATTGAAGTGATCTTTCCAGAACTCTCTTAGGGTCAATTCAGAGTCCAAGGTTATGTCAAAGCACCTTTGAAACATTGCTTTGGTGTAGAGATTTTTGACGTTTGAAATGATCTGCTGGTCCATGGGCTGGAGGAGAGGAGTGGTATTAGGGGGCAAGAACTTCACTGTGATGAAATTAAACTCCTTCACCATTTGCTCTTCCAAGTCTCAAGAATGAGCAGGAGCATTGTCCATTACCAGGAGGCACTTGAGTTCCAATTTATTTTCCAGGAGGTATTTCTTCACACTGGGGCCGAACACTTCATTGAACCAATCAAGGAAAATTTCCTCGTGACCCATGCCTTACTGTTAGCCTTCCACATCACACACAGATTAGCCTTGGTGAGACTGTTTTTCTTGAACACTCTGGGATTTTCAGAGTGATACACGAGTAAAGGCTTCACTTTGAAATCCCCACTAGCATTACCACACAACATGAGAGTTAGCCTGTCTTTCATAGGCTTGTGTCCTGGCAGTGCCTTTTCCTCCTATGTAATGTAGGTCCTCTTTGGCATTTTCTTCCAAAAGAGGACTGTTTTGTCACAATTGAACACTTGTTGGAGGACGAATTCTTCAGCCTCTACAAAGTCCTTGAATTCACTTATGAATTTTTCTGCCGCATGTTTGTCTGAACTGGCAGCCTCTCCATGCCTTACAATATTGTGTATGCCACTTCGCTTCTTGAAATTTTCGAACCAGCCTTTGCTGGCCTTGAATTCACCTAGATCAGCACTCGTTCCAGGCCTTTTCTTTATGAGATCGTCATGCAACTGCCTTGCCTTTTCGCAAATTATCGACTGCGTAACACTATCTCCTGCTAACTCTTTTTGTCTGATCCACACCAGCAACAACTTCTCAACCTCTTTGATTATTTGCGATCTCTTTTTTGTTAGCATATTCACCCCTTTCACAACATCAGCTTCCTTGATTTCCCTTTTCTTCACCACGATGGAAGTGATGGTTCAATGGGCCTTCCCATACATCCTGGAGAGCTCCGCCACACGCACTCCACTTTCATATTTTTCAATGATCTCTTCCTTAACTTCAATCGTGTTTCTCACTTTCTTTACCAAAGGGCTGGCACTAGGAGGTTTCTTTGGGCCCAAGGTGGCTTATTTAGCAGTTGCAAGCACTAAAACGAATGAAATACAGTCAACCCTCCATTTTCATGTTTAATCCGTTCCAGAGGGATCGACTAAAACTGAAATCGACGGAAACTGAAACCATTTTCCCCATAAGAAATAATGTAAATTCAATTAATCCATTCCAGACACCCAGAAGTTTTAAAAAAAAAAATTGGGGGGCCTTAAAGATAGATTTACATGCACAAAAGAATGAATATTCAACATTATACTTACCTTTATTGAAGACTGATGTTGCTGGATGGAAGACAGGGAGGAGGGAAGAGAGGCTATTCTTTGGAAGGGGAATCCCCCTCCATAAGGACTCTAGGTACCAAGTCCTCATCTGGGGTCACTTCCCTTCTTTGTCTTTTACTGCCACTAGGACCAGCTTGAGAGTCACTGCACACCTGTGGCACTAAATATCTGTCCAGAGAGCTCTGATTCTAGCATCTCTTTAAAATTTCCCTAAAATGGGACAAGAGATTGTCATTGTACATGTTGCCTAGACAGATTGCAACATCTTTGTCAGGGTGGTGTTCCTCCACAAATGAATGCATTGTAGTCCACATTGCACAAATCTCCTTAATCTTTGAAGAAGGCACCTTACATCTTTCTTCCTGCTTCATTGAAGCAATTTCCTGAGTTCTGGTTTGATGGTGTTGCACCTAAAGCTCTTGCAGCTCTTCAGTGGTTAAATCTTCATTGTGGTCCTCCACCAACTCTTCCACATCCTCTCCACTCACATCCAACCCCATGGAATTTCCCAATGCCACAATACTTTCCACAACTTCCATAGGCTCCTCAGGGTCATCCCCAAACCCTTCAAAATCCCTCTCTTGGACAGAATCTGGCCTCAACTTTCTCCAAGCAGTGTTCATCGTCCTGGAAGTCACTCCCTGCCAAGCCTTATCTATAAGGCCTATGCAATGGAAGATATTGAAGTGATCCCTCCAGAACTCTCTTAGGGTCAATGCAGTGTCTGAGGTCACATCAAAGCTCCTTTGAAACATTGCTTTGATGTACAGTTTTTTGTAGTTTGCAATGATCTGCCTCTTCAAGGGGGGCTCCTTGCTGTGGTGAAGAGGCTCTTGGTCTGAGGAATTGGACCTTTTGGTCTTCTTCCTCAGACCGAACCTAATTACCCCCAATCCCCCCTCCCTTTTCCCATTTTCCCCATCCTCCCTTTTTTTCCTTTCCTCCTCTTCCTCCCTCCCTTATTTCCTTCCCATTTTTACCCTGGGAGCTTCCCTCCACAGGCATTCTTGTTCCTAGGTAGGGGGAAGGGTATCGTGGTCCATCCCATTCCATTGAGGTCCTTGGCGGTGGTGTAGTTTGCCGTGGAATCTGGATCGCCTGGGGATGTCCCGATCCTCTCTGGTCTCCCGGGGG
>WNWK01038269.1:0-18031 GCA_009830355.1 Cherax destructor | reverse complement strand
GGGAGGAGGATATAGCGAGGGTAGGGGGGATATAGCGGGGGTAGGAGGATAAGGGGGGTAGGAGGATAGCGAGGGCAGGAGGATATAGCAGGGCAGGAGGATATAGCGAGGCAGGAGGATAAGCGAGGCAGGAGGATAGCGAGGGCAGGAGGATATAGCGAGGGGCAGGAGGATATAGCGAGGGCAGGGGGAATATAGCGAGGCAGGGAGGATATAGCGAGGAGGAGGATAAGCGATGGCAGGAGGATAAGCGAGGGCAGGAGGATATGCGAGGGCAGGAGGATAGCGGGGGCAGGAGGAATAGCGAGGCAGGAGGATATAGCGAGGGCAGGAGGATATAGGAGGCAGGAGGATACAGCGATTGCAGGAGGATATAGCGAGGGCAGGAGGATATAGCGAGGGCAGGAGGATACAGCGATAGCAGGAGGATATAGCGAGGGCAGGAGGATACAGCGATTGCAGGAGGATATAGCGAGGGCAGGAGGATATAGCGAGGGCAGGAGGATATAGCGAGGGCAGGAGGATACAGCGATGGCAGGAGGATATAGCGAGGGCAGGAGGATACAGCGATTGCAGGAGGATATAGCGAGGGCAGGAGGATATAGCGAGGGCAGGAGGATATAGCGAGGGCAGGAGGATATAGCGAGGGCAGGAGGATATAGCGAGGGCAGGAGGATATAGCGAGGGCAGGAGGATATGCGAGGGCAGGAGGATAAGCGAGGGCAGGAGGATACAGCGATTGCAGGAGGATGCAGCGAGCAGGAGGATATAGCGAGGGCAGGAGGGATATAGCGAGGGCAGGAGGATATAGCGGGGCAGGAGGATATAGCGAGGGCAGGAGGATAAGCGAGGGCAGGGAGGATATAGCGAGGGCAGGAGGATATAGCGAGGGCAGGAGGATATAGCGAGGGCAGGAGGATATAGCGAGGGCAGGAGGATATAGCGAGGGAAGGAGGGGATATAGCGAGGGCAGGAGGATATAGCGAGGGCAGGAGGATATAGCGAGGGCAGGAGGATATAGCGAGGGCAGGAGGATATAGCGAGGGCAGGAGGATATAGCGAGGGCAGGAGGATATAGCGAGGGCAGGAGGATACAGCGATGGCAGGAGGATATAACAAGGTGAGTGACACAAAAATGGATTATATTTAAAGAAGCGGAAATTTAGTGTAGGATGGACGGCGGTGTTTTATTGTTGTGGGTGATGGTGGTGGTGGTGGTGGTGGTGATGGTGGTGATGGTGGTGATGGTGGTGATGGTGGTGGTGATGGTGGTGGTGATGGTGGTGATGGTGGTGATGGTGGTGGTGGTGGTGGTGGTGATGGTGGTGGTGGTGGTGATGGTGGTGGTGGTGGTGATGGTGGTGGTGGTGGTGATGGTGGTGGTGGTGATGGTGGTGGTGGTGGTGATGGTGGTGGTGGCTGTTGTTGTTGCTGACAGATATATTCATATAATTTTATAGATAAAAAACACTGAACCTTCGTGTGGTAATCGCGAATCAGAAACTCTGTTCCCCCACCTCTCTCTCTCCTCTCTCTCTCTCTCTCTCTCTACTCTCTCTCTCTCTCTCTCTACCTCTCTCTCTCTCTCTCTCTCTCTCTCTCTCTCTCTCTCTCTCTCTCTCTCTCTCTCTCTCTCTCTCTCTCTCTCCCCATTTCATTCTAAGAGGAAACTGATTAAGTATCATTTAGTTCTGTGATTGTTCATCCAATGTTGTCTGGTGACTGGTGTCAGTGTTAACAATAACTGACAACGACTGACACAATAACTGACACAATAACTGACAACGACTGACACAACGACTGACACAATAACTGACAACGACTGACACAAGGACTGACACAAGGACTGACACAGGGACTGACACAAGGACTGACACAAGGACTGACACAATAACTGACACAAGGACTGACACAATAACTGACAACGACTGACACAAGGACTGACACAATAACTGACAACGACTGATACAAGGACTGACACAAGGACTGACACAGGGACTGACACAAGGACTGAAACAAGAACTAACACAAGAACTGACACAAGGACTGAAACAAGGACTGACACAAGGACTGAAACAAGAACTAACACAAGAACTGACACAAGGACTAACACAAGGACTGACACAAGAACTGACACAAGGACTGACACAAGAACTGACACAAGGACTGACACAATAACTGACACAAGAACTGACACAAGGACTAACACAAGGACTGACACAAGAACTGACACAAGGACTGACACAAGAACTAACACAAGAACTGACACAAGGACTGACACAAGGACTAACACAACAAGGACTGACACAAGAACTGACACAAGGACTGACACAAGGACTGAAACAAGAACTAACACAAGAACTGACACAAGGGCTGACACAATAACTGACACAAGAACTGACACAAGGACTAACACAAGGACTGACACAAGAACTGACACAAGGACTGACACAAGAACTAACACAAGGACTGACACAAGAATTAACACAAGGACTGACACAAGGACTAACACAAGGACTGACACAAGGGCTGACACAAGGACTGACACAAGAACTGACACAAGGATTAACACAAGGACTAGCACAAGGACTGACACAAGAAGTGACACAAGGACTGCCACAAGGACTGACACAAGGACTGACACAAGAACTGACACAATTACTGGCACAAGGACTGACACAAAGACTGACACAAGGACTGACACAATAACTGGCACAAGGACTGGCACAAGAACTGACACAAGGACTGGCACAAGGACTGACACAAGGACTGACACAAGGACTGACACAAGGACTGACACAAGGACTAACACAAGGACTGACACAAGGGCTGACACAAGGACTGACACAAGAACTGACACAAGGACTAACACAAGGACTAACACAAGGACTGACACAAGAACTGACACAAGGACTGCCACAAGGACTGACACAAGGACTGACACAAGAACTGACACAATTACTGGCACAAGGACTGACACAAAGACTGACACAAGGACTGACACAAGAACTGGCACAATTACTGGCACAAGAACTGACACAAGGACTGGCACAAGGACTGACACAAGAACTGACACAAGGACTGACACAAGGACTGACACAAGGACTGACACAAGGACTGACACAAGAACTGACACAAGGACTGACACAAGGACTGACACAAGAACTGACACAAGGACTGACACAAGGACTGACACAAGGACTGACATAATGACTGACACAAGGGCTGACACAAGGACTGACACAAGGACTGACATAATGACTGACACGAGGACTGACACAAGGGCTGACACAAGGACTGACACAAGGACTGACACAAGAACTGACACAAGGACTGACATAATGACTGACACGAGGACTGACACAAGGGCTGACACAAGGACTGACACAAGGACTGACACAAGAACTGACACAAGAGCTGACACAAGGACTGACACAAGGACTGACACAAGGACTGACACAAGGACTGACATAATAACTGACACGAGGACTGACACAAGGGCTGACACAAGGACTGACATAATGACTGACACGAGGACTGACACAAGGGCTGACACAAGGACTGACATGACTGACACGAGGACTGACACAAGGGCTGACACAAGGATTGACACAAGGACTGACACAAGGACTGACACAAGGACTGACATAATGACTGACACGAGGACTGACACAAGGGCTGACACAAGGACTGACACAAGAACTGACACAAGAGCTGACACAAGGACTGACACAAGGACTGACACAAGGGCTGACACAAGGACTGACACAAGGACTGAAACAAGGCAACTAGTATTCTATCACATGTTAGTGTTCCCAAAATAATCTCGGTAGCCGTGGAGAAAATTCAAGCATAAAATCCATTAGTGGAATTGAAAGAGATTAAGACATCTCTTCAAATATACATGTGTACTTCTCTCTCTCTCTCTCTCTGTACTCACCTATTTATGGTTCCAGGATCGATTCACCGCTCCTGGCCCCGCTTCTTGGCTAGTCACTATAGGTTCACTCTCTCCCTGTTCCATGAGCCTTAACGTACCTCTTCTAAAAGCCATGTATGGATTCTGCTTCTACCATTTCACTCTCCAAACTGTTCCACTTCCTGACAACTCTAAGGTTGAATAAATACTTCCTATCATCCCTGTGACTCATCTGAGTTTTCAACTTCCAGTTGTGACCCCTTGTTGGTATGTCCCATCTCTGAAACATTCTGTCTCTATCCACTATGTCAATTCTTCTCAGTATTTTATATGTCGTTATCATGTCTCCTCTATCCCTCCTGTCCTCCAATGTCGTCAGGTCGATTTCCCTTAACCTCTCCTCGTTGGACATACCCCTTAGCTCCGGGACTAGTCTTGTTGCAAACCTTTGTACTTTCTCTAATTTCTTGATGCGCTTGATCAGGTGTGAGTTCCAAACTGGTGCTGCATACTCTAATATGAGCCTGACGTACACGATGTACAAAGTACCGAATGTTTCTTTACTGAGGTGTTGAAACGCTATTCTTAGGTTTGCCAGGCGCCCATATGCTGCAGCAGTTATCTGGTTGATGTACGCCCCAAGAGATGTGTTCGGTATTATACTCACCCCAAGATCCTTTTCATTGAGTGAGATTTGCAGTCTTTGGCCCCCTAGCCTGTACTCAGTCTGCGGTCTTCTTTGCCCTTCCCCAGTCTTCATGACTTTGCAATTGGTGGGGTTAAACTCCAGGAGCCAGTTGCTGGACCAGGCTTCCAACCTCTTCAAATCCCTTTGAAGTCCTGCCTGATCCTCATCCGATTGAATTCCCCTCATTAGCTTCACATTGTCTGCAAACAGGGACACTTCTGAATCTATCCTTTCCGTCATGTCATTCACATATACCAGAAACAGCACCGGTCCTAGGACTGACCCCTGAGGAACTCCGCTTGTGACAGGCACCCACTATAACACCTCGTCACGTACCATGACTCGTTGTTGCCTTCTTGTCAGGTATTCTTTGATCTATCGAAGTGCCTTTCCTGTTATACCTACCTGATCCTCTAGCTTTTACATTAATCTCTTACAGCCCAAGAAAATGCAAATCTACCTCCCATCCTCTCTCTCTCTCTCTCTCTCTCTCTCTCTCTCTCTCGTCTTCCGTCATTTTATCGTAAAACTTCAGTAGGTTTGTGACACAGGATTCCCTTCCCTGAAACCGTGCTGGTTGTCGTGTATAAGCTCATTCCTGATAATCTTTTCCATGACTTTGCATACTATACATGTCAGTGACACTGGTCTGCAGTTTAATCCTTCGTGTCTGTCTACTTTCTTAAAAATTGGGACTACATTTGCTATCTTCCACACCTCACGTAGTCGCCCTGTTTTGATAGATGTGTTGAGGGATGTTGTCCGATCCCACCGTCTTTGAGGTATCTAGTTCACTTAGCAGCCTCTTCACTTCCTCCTCCTCGGTTGTGTATTGTGTCCAGCACTTATTAGAGTACCCCACCATTCCGGCTTTCTGAAGTCCTTTCTGTCTCCTCTGAAAATACTTCCTTAAATCTCATATTAAGCTCTTCACATACTTCTCGGTCGTTTGTTGTGATCTTCCCTCCTTCCTTCCTCGGTCTGACTACCTGGTCCATGACTGTTGTTTTCCTCCTGATGTGGCTATACAACAGCTTCGGGTCACTCTTGGCTTTCGATGCTGTCATTTTCGTATTGCTGCTGGGCCTCCCTCTTTATCTGCGTATATTCGTTTCTGGCTCTTCAACTAATCTCCTTTGTCTTCTATCCTTTTTCCATTCTCTAGTGCACTTAGCTATGGCCTCTCTACACCTTTGGTTCGTACTCTTGGGTACGAACCTCTCCTCTGCCTCCTTGCATTTTATTGTCACGTATTCCATCATTTCATTTACTGATTTTCCCACCAGTTCTCTTTCCCACTGAACCTCATGCAGGAAATTCCTCATGCCTATGTAGTCCCCTATTTTGTAATTTGGCTTATCCCGTCCTACTCTTCCTGCTTCCCTCTCCACTTATAACTCTACTATATGTTCGAAGCTCAGCACCACATGATCACTAGCTCCGAGGGGCCTTTCATATGTGATGCCCTCAATGTCTGAACTACGCAAGGTGAATATGAGGTCCAGTCTTGCTGTTTGTGTATTTTACGGGGGGTCGAGTAGCCGCTACTGATCTGATCTTTTTTTAAAGGTAGCAAGCTTAGTAAGTAAGTTTATTCAGGTATACACAAATACATTTACATAGATTATCATACACCTGGAGGGTATCCCGGGGATCAACGCCCCCGCGGCCTGGACAATGCCCAGGCCTCCCGATAGATCAGGGCCTGATCAACTAGGCTGTTACTGCTGAAAGCACGTAGTCCAACGTACGAACCACAGCCCAGCTGATCCGGCACTGACTTTAGGTATCTGTCCAGCTCCCTCTTGAAGGCAGCCAGGGGTGTATTGGCAATTCCTCTTATGGTTGGTGGGAGGATGTTGAACAGTCTTGGGCCCCGGACACTTATTGTGTTTTCTCTCAGTGTACTAATGACGCCCCTACTTTTCATGGGGGGACGGTGCATCGCCTGCCAAGTCTTTTGCTTTCGTAGAGAGTGATTTCTGTGTACAGATTAGGGACCAGTCCCTCCAGGATCTTCCAGGTATAGATTATGATGTATCTCTCTCGCCTGCGCTCCAGTGAGTACAAGTCAAGTGCTTCCAAGCATTCCCAGTAGTTAAGGTGTTTGACGGAAATTATGTGTGCAATAAAGCTTCTCTGTAAATTCTCTAGATCTGTGATTTCACCTGCCTTGACTGAAGATGTTAATATACAGCAATATTCCAGCCTAGATAGAAGAAGTGATTTAAAAATGATCATCATTGGTTTGACATCTCTTGTTCTGAATGTTCTCATTATCCAACTTATCATTTCTTCGCAGATGTAATAGTGGCACTGATGTGATCCTTCACATTACTTTTCCGCTCTATTGTGTGATTAGAATTTGTAATATACTCAGTCCTAGCTATTATTTCCTCTAGTTTTCCATAACGGAGTAGTTGGAATTTGTCTTCATTAAACATCATATTGTTCTCCGTTGCCCATTGGAAAACTTGGTTTATATCTTCTTGGAGATTTACCGTGTCCTCAATGGATGACACGCTCATGCAGATCCTAGTATCGTCTGCAAAGGATGATACAGTGCTATGGTTTACATCTCTGTCTGATATGAGGATGAGGAACAGGCTAGGAGCGCGTACTGTGCCTTGTGGAACAGAGCTCTTCACTATGGCAGCTTCCAATTTAACTCTGTTTACCATTTTACTTTGTGTTCGATTGGTTAGAAAGTTGAAGATCCATCTGCCCACTTTACCAGTTATCCCTTTAGCGCGTATTTTGTGTGCTATTACACCATCATCGGTTGCCTGCATTTTCCTTTTCTCCCTTCTCTTCTTCCTCCAACTTTTTTATTTTATTTCGCTCATAACTCGCGAACGCCTCGTCCAATCGCCTTCAGATTTTCAACACTTGTGTACGGTAACAAGAACCAAATTCTGTTACACTCACCTCTCCTCCCTCACTTGACTTTTACACTCACCTCTCCTCCCTCACTTGACTGTTACACTCACCTCTCCTCCCTCACTTGACTTTTACACTCACCTCTCCTCCCTCACTTGACTGTTACACTCACCTCTCCTCCCTCACTTGACTGTTACACTCACCTCTCCTCCCTCACTTGACTTTTACACTCACCTCTCCTCCCTCACTTGACTTTTACACTCACCTCTCCTCCCTCACTTGACTTTTACACTCACCTCTCCTCCCTCACTTGACTGTTACACTCACCTCTCCTCCCTCACTTGACTGTTACACTCACCTCTCCTCCCTCACTTGACTTTTACACTCACCTCTCCTCCCTCACTTGACTGTTACACTCACCTCTCCTCCCTCACTTGACTGTTACACTCACCTCTCCTCCCTCACTTGACTTTTACACTCACCTCTCCTCCCTCACTTGACTTTTACACTCACCTCTCCTCCCTCACTTGACTGTTACACTCACCTCTCCTCCCTCACTTGACTTTTACACTCACCTCTCCTCCCTCACTTGACTGTTACACTCACCTCTCCTCCCTCACTTGACTGTTACACTCACCTCTCCTCCCTCACCTGACTGTCACACACACATCTCCCTCACTTGACTGTTTACACTCACCTCTCCTCCCTCACCTGTCACACACACATCTCCCTCACTTGACTGTTACACTCACCTCTCCTCCCTCACTTGACTGTCACACTCACCTCTCCTCCCTCACTTTACTGCCACACTCACCTCTCCTCCCTCACCTGACTGTTACACTCACCTCTCCCTCATTTGACTGTTACACTCACCTCTCCTCCCTCACCTGACTGTTACACTCACATCTCCCTCACCTGACTGTTACACTCACATCTCCCTCACCTGACTGTTACACTCACCTCTCCTCCCTCACCTGACTGTTACACTCACCTCTCCCTCACCTGACTGTTACACTCACATCTCCCTCACCTGACTGTTACACTCACCTCTCCTCTATCTACATCTAATTCCTCAATCATTTATCTATTTCATTCTCCTTTTAATTTTTTACTCTTAATCCTCCATCATCACCTTAATCCCTCCTACTTCCCGGTAACCGAGAGAGAGAGAGAGAGAGAGAGAGATGGGGGTTCTTAGAGTAATTTTTAACGATGAAGACTATGAACGGCTGCCAGGGGCATCACCAACAGAGAATAAGTTTGTATATTCTTCCCCAAATGGCTCATGAATATTCACAAATGACGTGAATATTCCCATCAAAATAGCTTACAAATATTCACACACACACACACACACAGGAACAAGGGGTCACAATTGGAAGTTGAAGACTCAGATGAGTCAAAGGAATGTTAGGAAGTATTTCTTCAGTCATAGAGTAGTCAGGAAGTGGAATAGTCTAGCAAGTGATGTAGTGGAGGCAGGAACCATACATAGCTTTAAGACGAGGTATGATAAAGCTCATGGAGCTGGGAGAGAAGGGACCCAGTAGCGGTCAGTGAAGAGGCGGTTCCAGGAGCTGAGTCTCGACCCCTGCAACCACAACTAGGTGAGTACACACACACACACACACTCGTGTGTCTTCTGGGAAAAATATACTGACTACTAGCATCAGGATGAAGGTAGTCTGAGGAGAGGGGCAACACCTCGGCTCAGATTTCACAGTAATTGCTGAGGGAGTCAAATGACCGAGTGCCATTTCATTCATTTAACACTTGATCTCCTTGCCAGGGTTTATGAACGGTGTACAAAGGTGAAGTGTGGCGGAGCATTGCTTTAGAAGTGAAGAGTGACGTGAAGCACTGTTTTAGAAGTGAAGAGTGACGTGAAGCATTGTTTTAGAAGTCAAGAGTGACGTGAAGCACTGTTTTAGAAGTCAAGAGTGACGTGAAGCACTGTTTTAGAAGTCAAGAGTGACGTGAAGCACTGTTTTAGAAGTCAAGAGTGACGTGAAGCATTGTTTTAGAAGTCAAGAGTGACGTGAAGCACTGTTTTAGAAGTCAAGAGTGACGTGAAGCATTGTTTTAGAAGTCAAGAGTGACGTGAAGCACTGTTTTAGAAGTCAAGAGTGACGTGAAGCACTGTTTTAGAAGTCAAGAGTGACGTGAAGCACGTGAAGAGTCCCTCCCTCTCTCTTATATATATATATATATATATATATATATATATATATATATATATATATTTATATACATGATAGAATTTATAAATAATGCATTTGATGTGCTTTTTGACGAGTGTGTAATAACGATGAAAATATAATACCCAGTATTACTTCATTATTTCAATATTTGATACTTAGTAATTTAAATATACTGTTGGTAATGCTTCTGCTGCTATTATTACTGTTATATTACAACTATTATTACAGTTGTCATGACCATTATTATGTTACTTCTCTTATTATTACTATTATTATTATAATTATTATTATTACTTCTATCACTATTATTACGAAGGTAGAAAAAGATTGACATGAAGAAAGGGAGGGACGTAGGGAAGAAAGGAGGGATGTAGGGAAGGAAGGAGGGGATGTAGAGAAGAAGGAAGGAATGTAGGGAAGGAGGGAGGGGATGTACCGAAGAAGAGAGGGATGTAGGGAGGGATGTAGGGAATGAGGGAGGGATGTAGGAAAGGAGGGAGGGATGTAGGGAAGGAGGGAGGGATGTAGGGAAGGAGGGAGGGATGTAGGGAATGAGGGAGGGATGTAGGAAAGGATGGATGGATGTAGGGAAGGAGGGAGGGATGTAGAGAAGGAGAGAGGGATGTAGGGAAGGAGGGATGGATGTAGGGAAGGACATAGGAAAGGAGGGAGGATATGTAGGAAAGGAGAGGGATGTAGGGAAGGAGGGAGGGGATGCAGGGAAGTAAGGAGATGTAGAGAAGGAGGGAGAGATATAGAGAAAGAGGGAGGGGATGTAGGGAAGGAGGGAGGGATACAGGGAAGGAGGGGGATGTAGGGAAGGAGGGAAGGATATAGGGAAGGAGGGAGGGGATGTAGGGAAGGAGGGAGGGATATAGGGAAGGAGGGAGGGGATGTAGGGAAGGAGGGAGGGGATACAGGAAAGGAGGGAGGGATGTAGCGTAGGAGGGACGGGATGTAGGGAAGGATGTACTGAATAAGGGAAGGATTGTAGAGAATATCTTGAGTAAGGTTGGAAGTCATGTGAAGCGTCTTGGGCCATGTCCAACCAGCACCAACTGTCACCTGCTGAGCTGCTCCATGTGGTGGTGGTGGGTGGTGGTACTGGTGGGTGGTGGTGGGTGGTGGTGGTGGTGGGTGGTGGTACTGGTGGGTGGTGGTGGGTGGTGGTGGTGGTGGGTGGTGGTACTGGTGGGTGGTGGTGGGTGGTGGTGGTGGGTGGTGGTACTGGTGGTGGTGGTGGTGGTGGGTGGTGGTACTGGTGGGTGGGGGTGGGTGGTGGTGGTGGGTGGTGGTACTGGTGGGTGGTGGTGGTACTGGTGGGTGGTGGTGGTGGTGGGTGGTGGTGCTGGTGGGTGGTGGTGGTGGTTGTGGTGGGTGGTGGTGCTGGTGGGTGGTGGTGGTGGTGGTGCTGGTGCTGGTGGGTGGTGGTGGGTGCTGGTGGGTGTTGGTGCTGGTGGGTGGTTGTGGTGGGTGGTGGTGGTGCTGGTGGGTGGTGGTACTGGTGGGTGGTGGTGTTGATGGTGGTGGTGCTGGTGGGTGGTGCTGGTGGTGGTTGTGGTGGGTGGTGGTGGTGATGGTGGTGGTGAGTGGTGGTGGTGGTGGTGGTAGTGGTGGTAGTGGTGGTTGTGGGTGGTAGTGGTGGTGATGGTGGTAGTGGTTATTGTGATAGTAGTGGTGGTGGTGGTGGTGGTAGTGGTTGTGGTGGTGGTGGTGCTGCTGCTGGTGCTGGTGGGTTATGGTACTGGTGGGTGGTGGTGCTGGTGGTGGTGCTGGTGGGTGGTGGTAGTGGGTGATGGTGGTGATGGTGCTGGTGGGTGGTGGTTGTAGTGGTGGTTGTGGGTGGTAGTGGTGGTAGTGGTAGTGGTGATAGTAGTGGTGGTGGTGGTGGTAGTGGTTGTAGTGGTGGTGGTGGTGGTGTTAGTGGTGGTGGTGGTGGTGGTGGTGGTGGTAGTTGTGGTGGTGGTTGTGGTGGTGGTTGTGGTGGTGGTTGTGGTGGTGGTTGTGGTGGTGGTGGTGAAAAAGATGAAAGAAGAAAAAGATGATGAAAGAGGTAGAAGAAGAAAGTGATGCAGGAACAGTAGAAAGACAATTTAAACACTACAAACAATGAAACCTTTAAACAATACATATGATAAACACACACACACACAGAGGATCCATACACAGCTTTAACAAGTGGTACGATAAAGCTCTTGGGGCAAGAAGAGTGGACCTTGTAGCGACCAGCGAAGAGGCAAGGCCAGGAGCTGTGAATCGACCCTTGCAACCACAAATAGGTGAGTACACACACACACACAGTTTCAAGAGTAGGTATGGCAGTGCCCACGAGTATACGTGATTGTGGTTCAAGCGGCGGGGGTCCAGGACTGGACCCCCGCCCCCCGGGACCCACAAACATAACTAGGTGAGCGCACACACACACGCGCGCGCGCGCGCGCACTAATATATTCATCGCCAACTCAGTTATTCGCGGAAGATGCGCACAAATGCGCAGTTAGCGGTGACGTCACTGGCGCCTCTCGCCAAAGTCGTTGTTTCTTGCCCTTAAACGAACGTCAAGATTGTTTCCTGTACGTTGTCCGTGAAACTTGAGTGTTTCCTGTACGTTGTCCGTGAAACTTGAGTGTTTTCTGTACGTTGACCGTGAAACTTGAGTGTTTTCTGTACGTTGTCCGTGAAACTTGAGTGTTTCCTGTACGTTGTCCGTGAAACTTGAGTGTTTCCTGTACGTTGTCCGTGAAACTTGAGTGTTTCCTGTACGTTGTCCGTGAAACTTGAGTGTTTCCTGTACGTTGTCCGTGAAACTTGAGTGTTTCCTGTACGTTGTCCGTGAAACTTGAGTGTTTCCTGTACGTTGTCCGTGAAACTTAAGTGTTTCCTGTACGTTGTCCGTGAAACTTGAGTGTTTTCTGTACGTTGTCCGTGAAACTTGAGTGTTTCCTGTACGTTGTCCGTGAAACCTGAGTGTTTCCTGTACGTTGTCCGTGAAACTTGAGTGTTTCCTGTACGTTGTCCGTGAAACTTGAGTGTTTCCTGTACGTTGTCCGTGAAACTTGAGTGTTTCCTGTACGTTGTCCGTGAAACTTGAGTGTTTCCTGTACGTTGTCCGTGAAACTTGAGTGTTTCCTGTACGTTGTCCGTGAAACTTAAGTGTTTCCTGTACGTTGTCCGTGAAACTTGAGTGTTTTCTGTACGTTGTCCGTGAAACTTGAGTGTTTCCTGTACGTTGTCCGTGAAACCTGAGTGTTTCCTGTACGTTGTCCGTGAAACTTGAGTGTTTCCTGTACGTTGTCCGTGAAACTTGAGTGTTTCCTGTACGTTGTCCGTGAAACTTGAGTGTTTTCTGTATGTTGTCCGTGAAACTTGAGTGTTTCCTGTACGTTGTCCGTGAAACTTGAGTGTTTCCTGTACGTTGTCCGTGAAACTTGAGTGTTTCCTGTACGTTGCCCGTGAAACTTGAGTGTTTCCTGTACGTTGTCCGTGAAACTTGAGTGTTTCCTGTACGTTGTCCGTGAAACTTGAGTGTTTCCTGTACGTTGTCCGTGAAACTTGAGTGTTTCCTGTACGTTGTCCGTGAAACTTGAGTGTTTCCTGTACGTTGACCGCGAAACTTGAGTGTTTCCTGTACGTTGTCCGTGAAACTTGAGTTTCTTCCATGTGTTGTAAGAAAAACATCAGTTTCTTTCATGTGTTATGAGCGAAACATCAGTTTCTTCTATGTCTTGTGAGCGAAACGAGAGTAAAAAAATATGATTTGTAAAATGAGGTTCAGTGTGTGTGTGTGTGTGTGTGTGTGTGTGTGTGTGTGTGTGTGTGTGTGTGTGTGTGTGTGTGTGTGTGCGCGCAAATTAATTTTGTGAATAATACTAAAATAATAATAATAATGAATAATAATAAGAATAATAATAACCGCTTCACTATAGACACGCCTATTCCATTCTTTGAAAACCCACTTGCATTTCGGCGGAGTGCTAAACCCGCGTGGGTCACGCAGCGCAGGCAGACAGGATCCTCCGTGTGGTAATAACCCGCAGGAGGGAAGGGGGGGGGGTAACATTTACATTTTTGCCCACAGACACACAGGTGGTGCCGGGCGGAGGACGGGTGTAAGGCGGTGACACAGGTTTCAAGACCCTTGGCTCCGTCACCACTAGATAACCTCCTGACGCCCGTTTTTGTGAACAGATGTATTTTTGTGGGTGTGCACACCCACAAAAATATACGTACACACTAGCTGTGTTCGCATTTGCTGTGTGCGTAATGTGCAGCAGCAAGCACAGCATTGGGAGGCGTTACGTTGTTCAGCTTCTGGAGAGAGAGAGAGAGAGAGAGAGAGAGAGGAGAGAGAGAGAGAGAGAGAGAGAAGCTTTGTAAGCGATTTACATATAAGTTCGTTTACAACACCTGTATACACTCATTCACTCCACTCACTGAATAATCTGAAGCTTAATGAAGCATGTTGCACCGTGGGTGTATGGGTGGCACCTTGGGTGTATGGGTGACACCGTGGGTGTATGGGTGGCATCGTGGGTGTGTGGACGGCACCGTGGGTGTATGGGTGGCACCTTGGGTGTATGGGTGACACCGTGGGTGTATGGGTGGCATCGTGGGTGTGTGGACGGCACCGTGGGTGTATGGGTGGCACCGTGGGTGTGGGTGACACCGTGGGTGTATGGGTGGCACCGTGGTGGTGTGGGTGGCACCGTGGGAGTGGGTGACACCGTGGGTGTATGGGTGGCACCGAGGGTGTGTGGGTGGCACTGTGGCTCCTGCCAGTTATCACACACTTTGTAAACAAAGGAAGAGATGGAGGCAAATATCATTAAGCTGGTCCACCCTCCACCACTATTGTTGCCGGTCCACCCTCCACCACTGTTGTTGCCGGTCCACCCTCCACCACTGTTGTTGCTGGTCCACCCTCCACCACTGTTGTTGCTGGTCCACCCTCCACCACTGTTGTTGCTGCTCCACCCTCCACCACTGTTGTTGCTGCTCAACCCTCCACCACTGTTGTTGCTGGTCCACCCTCCACCACTGTTGTTGCTGGTCCACCCTCCACCACTGTTGTTGCTGCTCAACCCTCCACCACTGTTGTTGCTGGTCCACCCTCCACCACTGTTGTTGCTGGTCCACCCTCCACCACTGTTGTTGCTGCTCCACCCTCCACCACTGTTGTTGCTGCTCCACCCTCCACCACTGTTGTTGCTGCTCAACCCTCCATCACTGTTGTTGCTGGTCCACCCTCCACCACTGTTGTTGCTGCTCCACCCTCCACCACTGTTGTTGCTGCTCCACCCTCCACCACTGTTGTTGCTGCTCCACCCTCCACCACTGTTGTTGCTGCTCCACCCTCCACCACTGTTGTTGCTGCTCCACCCTCCACCACTGTTGTTGCTGGTCCACCCTCCACCACTTTTGTTGCTGGTCCACCCTCCACTGTTGTTGCTGGTCCACCCTCCACCACTGTTGTTGCTGGTCCACCCTCCACCACTGTTGTTGCCGCTCCACCCTCCACCACTGTTGTTGCTGGTCCACCCTCCACCACTGTTGTTGCTGCTCCACCCTCCACCACTGTTGTTGCTGCTCCACCCTCCACCACTGTTGTTGCTGCTCCACCCTCCACCACTGTTGTTGCTGCTCCACCCTCCACCACTGTTGTTGCTGCTCCACCCTCCACCACTGTTGTTGCTGCTCCACCCTCCACCACTGTTGTTGCCGCTTCACCCTCCACCACTGTTGTTGCTGCTCCACCCTCCACCACTGTTGTTGCTGGTCCACCCTCCACCACTGTTGTTGCTGGTCCACCACCACTGTTGTTGCTGCTCCACCCTCCACCACTGTTGTTGCCGCTCCACCCTCCACCACTGTTGTTAGCATAATTCTCTGAGATATTTCCACTGTATATAATAATAATAATAATAATAATAATAATAATAATAATAATAATAATAATAATAATAATAATAATAATAATAATAATAATAATAATAATACCTACAGTGGAAACATTTCAGAGAATTATTCCATTTATATTATTATTATTATTATTGCATCAAGAGACCCTCCCACCTCAAGGAACCTCCCTCGAGTGAGATGCGAGTCGATAGGCTTCAAACCGAGTAAAGAAGACTGCACTTGTGTAAATCCGACAATGTCGCGCGATATACGAATATGAAGGATGACCCGTCGATCAGTATGCAAAGATCCGCTCTTGTGGGATATTAAGGTGCTGGGGAGGGGGAGCGAGGGGAAGGGGAGGGGGAAGGCGGGGGAGGGGAACTCTCTCTGAATTAATTTGGTTCTATTTATGGGCTAGACTATAAAAATGTCGCTTCTTTCCATCTTTTTTTTCCCTTTATCTTTCTTCCTTCCCCTTTCTATTTTCTTCGTTTTTTTTCTTTTTTTTCGCTTCTTTTTACTTTCTTAGTCTTCGTTTCCCTCTTCTTCTTTTTTCATTATTATCAATAGAGTAATACTATATATTGTTATTATTAATATTGCATTACCAATAATAATAATATTATTATTTATATTTTACTACTATCATTAATCAGATTATTTTTTGGAAATGAAGGTATATACACTTATATGCGTATATATATATATATATATATATATATATATATATATATATATATATATATATATTTTTTTTTTTTTTTTTTATTAATACATCAGCCGATTCCCACCAAGGCAGGGTGGCCCGAAAAGAAAAACTTTCATCATCATTCACTCCATCACTGTCTTGCCAGAAGGGTGCTTTACACTACAGTTATAAAACTGCAACATTAACACCCTCCTTCAGAGTGCCGGCACTGTACTTCCCATCTCCAGAACTCAAGTCCGGCCTGCCGGTTTCCCTGAATCCCTTCATAAATGTTACTTTGCTCACACTCCAACAGCACGTCAAGTATTAAAACCATATGCCTCCATTCACTCCTATCAAATACGCTCACACATGCTTGCTGGAAGTCCAAGCCCCTCGCACACAAAACTTCCTTTACCCCTCCCTCCAACCTTTCCTAGGCCGACCCCTACCCCGCCTTCCTCCACTACAGATTTATACATCTCGAAGTCACTCTGTCTCGTTCCATTCTCTCTACATGTCCAAACCACCTCAACAACCCCTCCTCAGCTCTCTGGACAATCGTTTTGGTAATCCCGCACCTCCTCCTAATTTCCAAACTCCGAATTCTCTGCATTATATTCACACCACACATTGACCTCAGACATGACATCTCCACTGCCTCCAGCCTTCTCCTCGTTGCAACATTCATCACCCATGCTTCACACCCATATAAGAGCGTTGGTATAACTATACTCTCATACATTCCTCTTTACTTCCATGGACAAGGTTCTTTGTCTCCACAGACTCCGAAGTGCTCCACTCACCCTTTTCCCTCATCAATTCTATGATTCACCTCATCCTTCATAGACCCATCCGCCGACATGTCCACTCCCAAATATCTGAATACATTCACCTCCTCCATACTCTCTCCCTCCAATCTGATATCCAATCTTTCGTCACCTATTCTTTTTGTTATCCTCATCACCTTACTCTTTCCTATATTCACTTTCAATTTTCTTCTTTTACACCCTACCAAATTCATCCACCAACCTCTGCAGCTTCTCTTCAGAATCTCCCAAAGCACAGTGTCATCAGCAAAAAACAACTGTGACAACTCCCACTTTGTATTTGCTTCTTTATCTTTTAGACCAACACCTTTTGCCAAGACCCTTGCATTCACTTCTCTTACAACCCCATCTATAAATATATTGAACAACCACGGTGACATCACACATCCTTGTCTAAGGCCCACTTTTACTGGGAAATAGTCCCCTTCCCTCCTACACACTCTAACCTGAGCCTCACTATCCTCATAAAAACTCTTCACTGCTTTCAGTAACCTTCCTCCTATTCCATACACCTGCAACATCTGCCACATTGCCCCCTATCTACCCTATCATACGCCTTTTCCAAATCCATAAATGCCACAAAAACATCTTTACCCTTATCCAAATACTGTTCACCTATATGTTTCACTGTAAACACTTGGTCTACACACCCCTACCTTTCCTAAAGCCCCTTGTTCATCTGCTATCCTGCTTTCTGTTTTACTCTTAATTCTTTCAATAATAACTCTACCATACACTTTACCAGGTACACTCAACAGACTTATTCCCCTATAATTTTTGCACTCTCTTTTGTCCCCTTTGCCTTTATACAAAGGAACAATACACGCTCTCTGGCAATCCCTAGGTACCTTACCCTCTTCCATACATTTATTAAATAATAGCACCAACCACTCCAAAATTATATCCCCACCTGCTTTTAACATT
>WNWK01038268.1:0-18032 GCA_009830355.1 Cherax destructor | reverse complement strand
GGACATTTCCCTGCCTCGGCTTTTCTATTGTCTGGAATATATACAAAGTATTTATGGGCCCCCACAATGTTTTGAACGTGGGAGTATATAATAATAATAATAATAATAAAAAAAGAAGAATAAAATAAGAAGAATAACAATAAGAAAAAAACAATAAGAATAATAAAATAAAATAATAACAATAAGAATAATAACAATAAGAATAATAATCAATAATAATAATAATAATAATAAAATAATAAAAAATAAGAATAAAAAATTCCTTAATTTTTGATGCTAGACAAGTGTCAGCCCCCGCTGACAGTGATAAGATAAGATAAGTGGTGACAGTTGATGGCTATGTGAGGGGCGTGATAAGATAAGGTGCTTTGAGAGATCAGCCCCTGTTTTCACTGTTACACATAAACATATCGTCTGTCTGTCTATCTGTTAAGCTCCTGTCTGTCAAGCTCTTTGTCTGTCTGTCATGTTCGTAAAGCTCATCATCTGCCTGTAAAGTTTTCCTCTATCGTTTGCCATGCCTCCTGTCTGTCTTTTTCCTTTTATGTCTGTCGTTTCTCTGTCTGTCTATCTTTTGTCTAAGTCTAGCCCGTCTGGAGGCCACACAGGTTTTACCCACCGTCGTCACGCCTTTTCCCCAGCAAGGTAAATCGTTTTGCCAGTCATGTTTACACATTATATCTACAAGGGGTATAGCACTTTGTCTGGAATTTTGGGTTATCCTAGGAAAATGTATAATTGTATTTGTTACCTGTGAGACGGGTAGACGAGTCAGATAGAAAGAGATAGCAGAGACAGGAGCAGAGACAGATAGACAGAGACAGATAGACAGAGACAAACAGACAAAGATAGACAGAGAGACAGACAGACAGAGACACAGATACAGACAGACAGACAGACGGAGATAGAGCCAGCCAGACAGCCTGCCTGTCGAACATGTATTACATGTTCCAGAATTGTTTCTCTTAACTTAGGGCATAGGTTAAAAGACATTCTGGAAGGGTATTGCACAAATGTTGCACATGGGTTATTATCGAGTTTTTTGATATTTCCTCGACCACTTCTGGCCACATCCACCTCAAAGCCACTAAACTAGGGGCCATCATCACTTTTCCCTTAAAATGGGAGTTAATACTACATGAAATCAGAGAATCCCAGGTGTCTGCCATGCTGTTTGCTCTAGCTGGCACTCATTTGAACTGATGCTCCCACAAGGTACTAAGTGGTCCCAGATTTTTTTAATACAGCGCACACCGAGCATTAAGACCCATTCTATGCTGACCAGGCATCTCAGGAAAATCGAGCCAAATTTGGAGGCAGGAAAAATAAAACGTAAATATATGTTTGGGGCAATAGCAGTACTAACGTATATATACGTTTGAACCGTTTAAGGGTTAAGTCTGCAAAGAACATTTTGATGACAGGTCTGGATGTAAGAACATTTTAATTAAGCTCAGGATTGGGATTTAGCAGATCTAAAATAATCGCCTGTGTACTGGCACGTCTTTCGCGTTTCACATAAATTTAGCACATATTAACTCGTTTTATGGAAAAGTCTAGTGCTATTTGAAAATCCATTTGGCAAACCTTCCAGTCAGCTGTGTCAGTGGTAAATAACTGCAGAAGGAACCATCAACATGTATTTTTATATGTGATGCCTCAGGCTTAACATAGTTCTATTACTGTGGATACCATTTATCTTCTTTTTTTTTTCAAAATTTATCCAGTCAGAACTGGGGGGGGGGCGTCCTTGACACTGGTGCATTTTTAGTATGAATTCTGATGTGCAGTTCAAAATTAGATTTTCTGGAAAACTCTGTTTGACATTCTGAACACCTAAATGGTTTCTCTATTATGAATTATCATGTGTCGTAATAAATGAGATTTTCTGGAAAACTTTTTTAGACATTCTGAACACATAAATGGTTTCTCATTAGTATGAATTCTTATGTGTTGTACTAAATGAGATTTTCTGGAAAACTCTTTTTGACATTCTGAACACCTATATAGTTTCTCTCCTGTATGAATTCTCATGTGTACAACTAAATACGATTTTGTAGAAAATTTATTTAGACACTCTGAACATTGATATGGTTTCTCTTCATTATGAATTCTCATGTGATTTATTAAAGTAGATTTATCTGAAAACTTTTTTAAACACTCTGAACATTGATATGGTTTCTCTCCAGTATGAATTTTCATGTGTTCTACTAAACTAGTTTTATATATAAACTTTTTTAGACACTCCAAACATTGATATGGTTTCTCTCCAGTATGAATTCTCATGTGTTGTACTAAATAATCTTTTATGGAAAATTCTTTAAGACACTCCAAACATTGATATGGTTTCTCTCCAGAATGAATTTTCATGTGTTGTATTAAAACAAATTTTCTTGAAAACTCTTTGAGACACTCTGAACATTGATATGGTTTCTCTCCAGTGTGAATTCTCATGTGTCTTGGTAAATCACTTTTACATTTAAATTTTTTTAGACATACAGTACACCGATATTGTTTCTCTCTCGTATGAATTTTTGTGTGTCTCATTAAACCCTTTTTTTCAGAAAACTCTTTCAAACACATTGGACACTGAAGTGTTTTTTTGCCTTTATTAACTGTTATCAGTGATACACACTGAGATTTTTGTTTGTTTTTTGCATCTGTGATGTGTGTTGCTTGAACACATTCTTTTTCAAGTATTTTAGACATAGTGAACAATGACAACCTTTTCACTGTCAGGACATCAAATTAAAAGTTGACAGTGTCAAGATTTTTTGAGGAAAATTTTTTAAATTTCCTTCAGAAATGGTATTATCAAACAAAATTTTATGGAAAAATTACAGAATAATCCAATTGCAAAGTTGGCGGTCTGGGCACAATTTACACATTAGCAATTTCAACCATTTCTGAGTTATTTTAAGCCAATTCTATTACTCATTTTAAATTAATTCTTAGCACACATGTGTAATTTGATTAATTATACAGAAAATTTAAAAAATTCTAATTTCAAAAAACAATAAATAAACACTGTATGCATTCCAGCAACTAAAGGAACCTATTCTTTGTTCATTAATCATGCCTCCGGGCCTCTAGTGTATTACACTTGCATTCTATTTTGAATCCATCACACAAAAAAGTTTTCCCTATTTCTTAAATAATAAAATATAACCAGCAATGAGAGTTTATCATTCTGGGTGTCCCAGTAATTGAAGCAGACCTTGTAAAAACCCTTAAAACACACCATGGGGAAAGAGGGCCTTATCCTCTTCCTTAGAAAAATTGTCAAAAATCGAACATCACTGGTATTTTGAGCTTCTAATTCAAAGAACTGTTTCAGTAAAACAATAAAAATCATCCAGGAAAAAACCTAAAAGTCAATCTTTTAAACCAAACACTAGGTCAGATGTTTGCTTTTCCCATCATGCAACACATAGGGTAGGATTGTTTTTATTCAGTGCATACTCCAGGTACTCACTGCACAGACCCGTTGTTCCATGTCTAGGACAAAAGTTATTGCTCAGCATATTTGAAGGAACTGTACTTAAAATGAAGATCTACATGACTGACACTTGCATCAATAAAGCAGAACTATGTGAGAAGGTGGTAAGAGGCAGTGAAAGGATTAATAATCTTATAAATGAATGATAAACTGCTTAACTAGATGCAGTTTTTGTGACCATTTCATTACACTGAAAATCACTTATTTTTCTAATATTAAATTATTACATTATTATAAATATGGTCAAGTACTATGCCAATAAGGGTCACATAGTGCTTGAGGAAGAACATGGATGATTAGAATAATGGGAGGATATCTCAATTCCTTGAATCAAAAGCAGTTCACAAGTAACAAAGCACCTACCTTGAAGGGTTCTCTTATACTGTACATATTTCTTATTTTTGCTAAAGTTTTCAAAACAATTTTGTAACAAAATATATTAAGAAAAAAAAAATATTATAGTCAGAGATAATGTTGTGAATAACATAGTGAGAATAATGAGTGTAAACACAGTAGAATGTTAAGGTGATGTAACAGTAGAATGTTAAAGTGATGTGTAACAGTAGAATGTTAAGGTGATGTGTAACAGTAGAATGTTTAGGTGATGTGTAACAGTAGAATGTTTAGGTGATGTGTACAGTAGAATGTTAAGGTGATGTGTAACAGTAGAATTTTTAGGTGATGTGTAACAGTAGAATGTTAAGGTGATGTGTAACAGAAGAATGTTAAGGTGATGTGTAACAGAAGAATGTTAAGGTGATGTAACAGAAGAATGTTAAGGTGATGTAACAGAAGAATGTTAAGGTGTGTAACAGTAGAATGTTAAGGTGATGTAACAGTAGAATGTTAAGGTGATGTGTAACAGTAGAATGTTTAGGTGATGTGTAATAGTAGAATGTTAAGGTGATATGTAGCAGTAGAATGTTAAGATGATGTAACAGTAGAATGTTTAGGTGATGTGTAACAGTAGAATGTTAAGGTGATGTGTAACAGTAGAATGTTAAGGTGATGTGTAACAGTAGAATGTTAAAGTGATGTGTAAATGTAGAATGTTAAAGTGATGTGTATATGTAGAATGTTAAAGTGATGTGTAAATGTAGAATGTTAAGGTGATGTGTAAAAGTATTATTAACAACTTAAAAACACTGATGCTGACACTGTAAATGTTATATTTCTAACACCATAGTAACATAGTGTTGTCACTATATATTTCTAACACCATAGTAACATAGTGTTGTCATATATTTTTAACACCATAGTAACATAGTGTAGTCATTATTATATTTCACTCTTTGACACTAACATGAAGTTTATCATACTGAAATTTGACACTACAAGAATAATTTCTCTGGGTCCAGGATGATATACAGTACTGACACTACAAGTTTCAGTCTCTGCTACCAGGATGACCTGTAGTGCTGACACTACAAGTACCAGTCTCTGCTACCAGGATGACCTGTAGTGCTGACACTACAAGTACCAGTCTCAGCTACCAGGATGACCTGTAGAGCTGACACTACAAGTACCAGTCTCTGGTACCAGGATGACCTGCAGTACTGACACTACAAGTACCAGTCTCTGGTACCAGGATGACCTGCAGTACTGACACTACAAGTACCAGTCTCTGTTACATGGATGACCTGCAGTGCTGACACTACAAGTGCCAGTCTCTGCTACCAGGATGACCTGTAGAGCTGACACTACAAGTGCCAGTCTCTGTTACATGGATGACCTGCAGTACTGACACTACAAGTGCCAGTCTCTGGTACCAGGATGACCTGCAATATTGGAGGTACAGGCACTAGTCTACCAGGATGACCTGCACAAAAAAAAAGAATTGACAATTATAATCTTTTGTTAAACTTTTACTTCAAGAATATATAATAAACAAAATAATTATTTAACGTAACAATGGTATAATTATAATAATGCTTATAGTATGTATTATTATTCCTAGGTAGTAAGTTGGTAGACAGTAACTGTCCAGGGAGGTACTACCATCCTGTGGTAGTAAGTTGGTAGACAGTAACTGTCCAGGGAGGTACTACCATCCTGTGGTAGTAAGTTGGTAGACAGCAACTGTCCAGGGAGGTACTACCATCCTGTGGTAGTAGGTTGGAGACAGCAACTGCACAGTGAGGTACTACCGCCCTGCCAAGTGAATGTAAACGGAAACTTGCAATTGTTTTAATGATGGTAGGGATTGCTGGTGTCTTTTGTCTCATAAACATGCGCCGCCTGCCCGTGGGACACGGCTGCTTATACGTTCATGACTCACTCTGCCTTTTTGTTACTCGAGAGGTGGTAGTGAGGGTTAGTGATGGTGGTAGAGGGTGGTGTGATGGTGGTAGAGGGTGTAGTGATGGTGGTAGAGTGGTAGTGATGGTGGTAGAGGGTGGTAGTGATGGTGGTAGTGATGGTGGTAGTGATGGTGGTAGAGGGTGGTAGTGATGGTGGTAGAGGATGGTGGTAGAGGTTTTAGTCATGGTGGAAGAAGGTGGAAGTGATGGTGGTAGAGGGTGGTAGTGGTGGAGAGGGTGGTAGTGATGGTGGTAGAGGGTGGTAGTGATGGAAGTAGGATGGTGGTAGAGGGTGGGTGATGGTGGTAGAGGGTGGGTGGCAGGAGAGGGTTGTGTGATGGTGGTAGAGGGTGGTAGTGATGGTGATAGTGATGGTGGAGAGGGTGGTAGTGATGGTGGTAGAGGTTTGGATGATGGTAGAGGTTGGTAGTGATGGTGGTAGTGAGTGGAAGTGATGGTTAGAAGGGGTTGATGGGATAGACAAAGGTAGTGGTTGTGATGGTGGTAGTGATGTAGAGAGGGTGGTAGTGGTGTGATGGTGGTAGAGGGAGGGGAGTGATGGTGGTGAGGGTGGGAGTGGTTGTGATGGTGGTAGAGGGTGGTAGTGGTTGTGATGGTGGTAGAGGGTGGTAGTGGTGGATGGTGGTAGAGGGTGGTAGTGGTTGTGATGGTGGAGAGGGTGGTAGTGGTTGTGATGGTGGTAGAGGGTGGAGTGGTTGTAATGGTGGTAGAGGGTGGTAGTGGTTGTAATGGTGGTAGAGGGTGGTAGTGGTTGTGATGGTGGAGGGGTGGTAGTGGTTGTGATGGTGGTAGAGGGTGGTAGTGGTTTTTAATGGTGGTAGAGGGGGGGTAGTGGTTGTGAGGGTTTAGTGGTTGTGATGGTGGTAGAGGGTGGTAGTGGTTGTAATGGTGGTAGAGGGTGGGTAGTGATGGTGGTAGTAATGGTGGTAGAGGGTAGTAGTGATGGTGGTAGTAATGGTGGAGGGGGTGGTAGCCTTGCAAGAGATGGTGGCAGGGGGGGTTTGGGTCTCAGTCCCCCTTTTTTACCTCAAACAACAATGGAGTTAAGTTTCGTGCCATTTTTCAAACGTTTAATCGCTAACTTACTTGCTACACTGTTAATCCCAATTTATCACTGGCTGGGTTTATAGCCTTTTCGACTCATGTTTTTTTAGTATCGTACATATCGTAGAATCAGTTAATCACTGAAGAAGACACTTTCCCCCTCTTTTCCCCTCCTCCATTTTGGTACTTTGCTACAATTTTTTTCTTCAATTCTCTCATGTTTGTCTTTCTTTACCAAAGAGTTGCCACGATGAAGCTTTTGGGGGCCCCTGGTGGCTTATTTCAGTCACAATCAATAAACAAGCACTAAACCAATGAATTTACGTGAAATGTAATATTCACTCAATGGTAAACAAACCCAGACTGGCCCCATGACGCCTGCGGGGGGAGGTGCGCAAGCGGGGCAGGCAGACAGGTCTGGTACGCAGGCCGATAGTCGGGAAACAGCCGATAGTCGGGAAAAATTTTGGGGCCCAAAAAAAGCGATCGAAACTCCCAGTCAGCCGATACTCAGACCGGCCGATAATGGGGTCCACTGTAGTAAAAAATTTTTGAAAAAAATTGGTTCAGTGATCGTAAATCCATCCCGGGGGTTTCGTCCCAGATCGTACCCCAACCTGAGAAAAACCCACGCCCCTTCAAGTAAAAGGCCCCCTTGTTTTCCAGTGGGCCCCGGCCCCCCCAAAACGTTTCATCCAAAATTTTCATCATTATTCCATTTTTTTTAGTCCCGAAACTTTTAAAAGCCACCCCTAGGGCCCCAAAAAAAATTCCCAGTGCCACCCCTTTTTGGAAATTGTAGAAAGAAATGTCTTCTTAATGATTCAGTGATTCTACGATAGAAAAATTAAAACAGCGGGGGTTGATAAAGGTTTTTAAAAGCCAGCCGGATAAAGTGTAAAGTTGGGTTTAAACCATTAATCAATAAAAAATGATGAAAATTTAAACTTTTTCCCCCAAGGGTTTTTGTTATATGGGGGACTGACAACACCGGGGGTTGGGAAACTTTATTTAAGGCTTACCAGTGGCCCTTATACCCCAACCAAAAAACACAACACCAGCCCCACATTCGTAATGAATTTTTTTTTCATTCTAGAGTATGAATTTTTTTTATGTTATTTATTGTTTATTATGTCATATTTGAGGGTTGTGATAGATAAATAAGCCCCCCGGTTTATATTAGGGTTTTTAAAAAACTATCTTGCCCCCCCCCCAAAAACCACCCCTGTCCCCGGGCCCCCAAACTTGCCAGAAACAGAACTTTTGGAACACTTTTTTGACAAGGGGGGGCCCGTGATTCTCAAGCTTTCCCCCCTAGCATTAAAAAAAAAAAAAGGGGAAAGGGAGCTCAGGGAAAAAGGGCTTGGTACCTAAGTCTTTATGGATGGGGTTTCCCCCTTCCAAAAAAAAAAAAACTCTTCCATCCCCCCCCTTCCCCCCGTTTTTCCACACATCAACAACTCTTCAATAAAGGTAAGGTCATTTTTTTATTGTTTTATTCTTCATGTCTCATTGTTTTCTGTGTAATTTAATGTAGAAAAATTTTTTAAAGTAAAAATATTTTATTTTAATATTTTTGGGTGTCTGAAATGGTTTTAATTTTTAATTTCCATTATTTCTTGGGGAAAAAAAGGGGGCGGATTTAATATTTGGTGTTTTTAAAAACCCCAACAGATTAATTACAAAAAAAGGGGGGGTTTAATGTAAGGGGATTTTATCATCTACCCCCAAAGGGGGCCCCGTTTTTAAAGGGTTAATGCTACACCCCAACCCAAACTGTCCACACGTAGATCTACGTTAAATTTCGACTTTCCCCAATATTTTAAATTTTTTTTTTTTTTTTTAAATGAAGGGGGGCTTTTTTTTTAAACAGGATAGGCAAAAAAATTTTTTTGGGGGGGCCCGATTTTTTGGGAATTAAACCCGCCAATTTGGTGCTGGATCCACCCAACGGCAACATCGTCCTGCCGTTTAAAAGTTTTTGCCGATATATTTTTTTTTTCTAGTTTTTATTTTAATTTATAAAATTTTTTTATGTTCTAATAATTACAATTTATAATAGTTCTTTGATTTCATAGCCAATCTTTGTTCTAACACAAATTTAGGTACTGAAAAAATTCTCAAATAGTCAAATCACCAAAAGGGGGCTTTTCCCCCCTTTTGGTCTTTTACTATTGTCTATAAATATATATGGTATTTATGGGTTTAACAATGTTTTAGACATCCTGGAGTATATATGAAATTTTTGAAGAATGGTGTTATGACAATTCCAAATAACTATTGATAAGTTAGTGACATTGATGAATGGGGTTGCGGGAAACAACCCACTTTGTTTTCACTGTCCTTTTATCCTGTCTATCAAATTTCGTCTATCTATCTGCCCTTCTATCTATCTGTCTGTCTATCTATCTGTCTGTCTATCTGTGTCTATCTATCTGTCTAGCTCTGTTTATCTGTCTTTCTGTCTGACTGTGTGTGTTTTCTTCCCGTCTGTTTTCTTCCCTATCTGTCTAAATGTCTGTCTATCTGTCTGTCTATCTATCTGACTGTCTATCTATCTGTCTGTCTATCTATCTATCTTTTGTCTATCTATCAAATTTCTATCTATCTGTCTGTCTATCTATCTGTCTATCTTCTGTGTCTGTCATCTGTCTAGCTTTGCTTATCTGTCTTTCTGCCCTGCCTGCCTATGTGTGCCTGGGTATAATTTTGAAACCCCTTGAAGAATGGTGTTATAAAAGGTGTCGGAAAACCTTGGCCCAATTTACATTGATGAATGTGAGCAGGGAACCCACGTTTTGTTTTCACTGTCTGAAATTCCTCTATCTATCTATCTGTCTATCTATCTGTGTCTGTCTTCTATCTGTCTAGTTTTTTTATCTGTCTTTCTGTCTGACTGTGTATATGTCTTTCCGTCTGCTTGTCTCAGTCTCAGAGTGGGGCCCCCAAAACCAACAGGTATTATACCCGATGCAGAAGTGACATGACAATGCGTATTACTTGCCAGTCAGGGCTTTTTATGTCTTATATCTACAAGCATTGTATAGCCTTTCCCTTTAAATTTTTTGGGTTACCCTAGGAAATTTTCCTATGTAAAATAACTGTACAAGGGGGCCCCTGGTTTTTCCGTGTTTTTTCTTCCAGAATGCTGTTCAAGTCCCATTCCCAAAGGAATTTTTCCAAAGGGAATAATGAAAAATAAAATTAGTCCTTTTGGGACCCCCCAAAAATAAAACAAAAAAACCCTTAAAAAAATCCCTTTTTACATAATTGTTGGGTTTTTGGAGCATCACGAACACCGGGGTCCCTGTTTTTGTGACATGGAGAGAGAGACAGAGAAATATTACAAAATATATGTAGATAAAAGGGAGATATAGCCCCAGATCGAAAGGACAGAAAAAAATATAGACAGAATGGGGGCAAAATATAGACAGAGATATAAAAGGATATAGACAAAAGATATAAACAGCCGGGAAAACACCCAAAACCCAAAGCCGCCTGCCAAAACCCAAAAAAACAAAAAAAAGAAGGAACACGCAAAAAGGTTACTAGCCCATGAAAAAGGGGTCCATGTCCCCCCTGGCTTAGCCCAAAGCACCTTGTCAGGTCACATCCTCTGAAGGAAGGAGCATGGCATCAACCTATAGCACAAACAAACAGGTCCCTCACACCCACCCCGCCCTCATGTATTTATCTAACCTATTTTTTCTTTCTTCTTAAAGAGAAGGTTAATGCGACATGACATCAGTGAATCCCCCCTGTTTGCCACGGGATTTCCGTGGAACCTTTAACTGGTGCTCCCAAAGGTACTAATTGAACCTGGTCCCACAAGGGTTTTTGTGGTCCAGGTTTTTTTTAAAACCCGCGCACACCAGGGCGCAGACCCATTCTCTCATGTCTAGGGGGACTCAGGCCCCCGCCTAAATTTGAAGGGGAAAAGGAAAAAAAAAAAACGAGATCTCCCGAAACAGTACGCAAGTGAACGTAGATCTACGTGGGGGACATTTTAAAGGGGTTTAAAAAAACATAAAAAAATTTAAAATTTTTACCTTTTTTGAAAAGTTTTGATTGGGATCTGGAAGATAGGGGGGGAGGAGGAGGGAGGGGTTATTTTTTTGGGAAGGGGGAAACCCCCCCCATAAGGACTTCAGGTAACAAGTCCCTCTCTGGGGGCCCTTTTTTTTCTTTTAACCCTTTGGGGGGCGACAGGCCTTCTCAGGCCCCGGGAAAAAATTTTTTGGGAAAAAAAAAAAATTTTTTTTTATGAAATGATAGAGAATCTTTTTTTCCCATCATAACGCCACCCAAAAATTTTGAAATTTTATCGAAAAATAACGAAAACATGCTTTTGAAATTTTCATATCTAAAGACCGACGCATGGGGGTTTTACACACTTCAAACAATATTTTCGACAAATTCCCAAAGTTTCAGTCTCCCCAAAAATTATAGCTATTTCGCTAGAACTCCATTTCTTCTATCGAATGAGTACAAGAAACTGCCTATTTTCCCAAATTTTATTCCCCAAAAAAGTGGGCAGAAAATGGCAATTTTCCAATTTCACCAAAAATTTTAAACGATGCCAATTTCAAAATAGGGTCCAGAGTAATCAAGGCAGACATTCCTTAATTAAATAACTTCTCTGTTCATTAAAACCCGTCTCCCGGCCCCTGTTCCCTTTCTCCTTTTCTTTTTTGAATTTTTATTCTCACAAAAAAAGAAAAATTTACTGTTATGTATACCAATTTCATCATTGTAAAAAAGGTACAAATAATATCAGAGCACTTGTGCATGAATATAAGACTCGCCAGTTGATGTGTATTGGGCGCATGGTGTGATTTGTTTACTCTTTAACATCGCAAAAATGAAAATTTTTGCTACTTTGAGCTCAATTTCAAGGTACTTGTCTTTCCTTTCCAATCAAAAACATCTCCCTTTTTTGTAATATATCTTTCATTCCTTTAAATGAGACCAGGAAAAAAGAGAATACATCAATAAATACCATACGAAAATCGACTGCAAAGTCGCTGTTTTTTTTTTGAAAAAAAAAAGGTCAGTTTTTTTTTTCTTATTTTTGCAGTTTAGGATTTTTTTTACTGCGCACACTGACCACACAGACCCATTCTTTTATATGTATGCCTACCCAGACTTTTCTGCTTAAATTGGGGGGCCCCTAGGAATTTTGGGGTACTAGTCGGGACCAACCCCCGCCGTAAACGTACTAAATAAGGGGACCCCCCCCAAAAAGGGGTTAAAAGTCCCCTAGGACCAGCTTGGGGTCCCGGGCCCCCATCTCGAAAAATAACTTTTCCCAAAAGTCCCTGTTTCTGGCGCCTTTTTAAGATGTCCCTAATGCCGAATTACAAAAAATCCATTTGGGTGATGAAAAAAAGCCTCTCAATACGGACAAAACCCACTACATTCAGTTTAAAAAAAAGCTACAAATGTTCCACAACATAAGCTAAAAAGGTTTTACCCATCCCAAAGGGTCACAGAGGGGAAAATTCCCGGGGAAACCACCTTAAGTGGGGTTTTAAAATTTCCCAAAAACAATTAAAACAAATTTCCAAGAAAATCTCAAAGGGCAGTGGTATATTATCTAAGATACGCTATTATGTCCCCAACCAAACCCCTTTATTCACTTTTAAACATTCTCTTATCTACCCCTTTTCTCACCTATGGAATCTCTCAGGGGGTCAACAACATTAAATACCTTTTGACCACTCATAACCCAGCAAAAAGGGTGCAGTAAGGATGATAACAAATTCCCCTCTAGGCGCATACTCCCTATATTCAGAACCTTTAAAAAACCCCCACCCTAAAAATATTCATACCTATTCATGTGCCTTCTACATCCCAAAAAATCTTTCTCTAATATCAACCCTGCGCCCCAGAATTCTCCTCAACAACTTTAATAGGTCCCCGAACATGGCCAAGACACAATCCTTTTTTCGCTACCCCGGGGTCCCCTCCCCAATGAAAAAATTTATGCACATAAAAAGGGGCCCCCGAATCCGGAATTCATTTCCAGTAAATATCAAATTAACCTTGTTTTTAAAAAACAATTCAAGACCCTTTCAAAATCACCTACTCACCCATACTAAATCTAAAAACTGTAACAAACTTCCAAACCCAAAATTATTTACCCTTAAAAAGATCCCAATTTTAAAATGTTCCCTCCTCCAAAACCCCCAATTTTTTCCAAATTTTATATCATATTGCCATTTAAAACTTTTAGTATCATCATTTTCTTTTAAATTTTAAATAAAAATATATCAGGAAAAAAAACTCTAAAAACTATTTCTAGTATTGTTTTTTACTAGTATAGCATCAAAAATACTTTTAAAATTTTAAATAAATTCTACAACTGGAAATTAAAACTCAACCAATTTTCTTGTATTGTCTTTTAATAGTATGTATAACCAATTTAATAATTTAAATAATACAGGGAAATAGAAAAAACCAAATCAATTTCTTTAGCATTAAGTAATTTGTGAATAAGTCTCTAGAATAACTTTTCCCCTAATGCCATGGCATGCCAGTGGCTCTTTTGCATTACAGTTTTTTTGTTTTATAATTGTAATACCAATAACATTGTACACTTGTAACATGCATTGAAATAAAAATTATTATTATTATTATAAAATGGGACAGTGTTTTGTCACTAAACATGTTGCAGGGTCTGGCTTGTTTCCCGTTTGCTCAGGGGGATATTTTTCCCGCCAAAACCCGCACCTTTTCACTACATTGCACCAAAATTTTCCCTTTTTCTCTGAAGAAGGCACCTCATCCCCCCTTCCTCCCCCTTTAAGCTAGTTCCCGAACTCTGATCTGATGCTGTTTCCCGTTCCAGCTCTTCGGGTCGCCAATTTAGCTCTTCAAGGGGTTTTGTACCAACTCCTCCCCCATCCTCGCCACTCACCTCTAACCCCGGGTTTTCCCAATGCCCCCAAAACCTTCCACAACAGGCGGGGGGTCGCCCGGGGGTCAGCCTAAAACCCCTTAAAAATCTCTCTTTTGGGACACAATCTCCAATTGTCCCCAAAGCAAGTTCAAAGCCCTAAGTCACCCCCTTTCCCAAAGCCGTCCTATAAGGCCATGAGTTGTAGATATTGAAGGGATTCTTTCAGAACTCTTTTAAGGTAAATTGTGCTGAAGTCACTTAAAAGATTTTTTAAACACTGTTTTCGTAGGGGTTTTTTGAAGAAAATGACCTGCTGGTCCGGGGCTGGGGGAGGGGTGGTGTTGGGAGGCAGGGCTCACTTTCAAAAAAGGAAAGTCGTTACATAGTAGGTCTACCAATTTTGGGAGGATGGCAGGAGCATTGTCCAGAAACGGGAGGGCTAGGGCCCAAATTTCTTTCCCAGGAGGTATTTTTTCACACTGGGCCAAACTCTTCATGGATCCACTTTTGAAAATTTGCCTTGTGACCCATGCATTACTATTAGCTTTCCACAAGACAATTTATTCTTGATAAATTTTTTCTGAACACTCTGGGATTTTCTAGTGATACCGAGTAAAGGCTTCACTTTTAAACCCCACTAGCGTTAGAACAAAAACAAAGTTCCCTGTTTTTTCATAGGCTTGTGTCCTGGCAGTCCCTTTTTCCTCCTGAGTAATGTAGGTCCTGTTGGGCTTTTTCTTAAAACAGGCCTGTTTTGTCACAATTGAACACTTGTTGGGGTTTTTTAAAAAATTTTAGCCCTTGTTTGTCTGAACTGGCGCCTCCCCATGCCTTACCATATTGTGTATGCCACAACACCTTTTAAATCTGTCAAACCAGCCCCCGGGGCCTTAAAATCCTAACACTACAAACAGGCCAGGCATTTTCTTTACAAGATGGGGGTAACTTCCTTGTTTTCTAAATGATTGTCCCCAACACACTATCACCCACAACTTTTATCCTTGACCCACCCAGAAAATTTATCAACTCTTGATTATTTGCGATCTTTTTTTCATTAGCATATTCCCTTTTGCAACATCATGCCTTGATTTCCTTTTCTTGCCAGATAATGATGGAAAAGGGGGCCTTCCGTACATCCTGCGAGCTCCACCACATACCCCATTTCATATTTTCCTATGATCTCTTTCTTTACTTCTACGTGTTTTCACTTTCTTTAAAAAGGGGCCACTAGGAGTTTTTTTTTGGGGGGGCAAAGGTTGCAAGCACTAAAACGAATGAAATTTTAAAGAAATGTATGGTATGAACGCGTGAGGTTTTTTCATGGAATAAAATGCCAGACAAACCCCGAAGGGTGTTTGGGGCCTGCAGCGGCTGGGGGGCCGTTAAGCCATACGACCCCGTTTCTGAGAAATCATGAAAATCAAGTCAATTTTTTCGGAAAAGTTGTTTTTTAAAATTTCAAGATATTCGGGGGGCAATTTCTATTGATATAACCAACATACAAAATACTTCCACCTTGTCATAATTAAAATCCTCAGATTGTAATTAAACCCTTTCGGGGTTTTTGGGCGTACTAGTGGCTTATCCCCGGGGTTAGGCGTCTAGTACTCCTAAATTCTATCCTCAAATCAAGCAGAAACAGGCTGTTAGGCCTAGATGTATGAATGGGCGGTCAGTGTGCGCATTTTAAAAAAATTCCCCACCACACAGTGATAATGAGGAAAAAACTGACCGTGTTTTTGGTTTTAAAAAAGCAACTTTTCAGTCTATTTTGTATGGTATTTATGCTTGTATTCTCGTTTTCTTAGTCTCATTTTATAGAATAATGATATATTACAGAAATAGAGATAATTTTTACTGGGTTTACTATGACAATACTTGAAATGGGCCCAAAAGCAAAATGTTTGATTTTTGGCATGTTCAAGAGTAAACAAATCCCCCTTTAATCACATCAACTGGAGATTCTAATATTTTGCCTGCTGAATTATTTTTTTCATTTTTAAAAGATGCAGTTTTCTAAAGTAAATTTTTATTTTTTTGAGAATAAAAAATTTAAAATGGAAAGCAAACAATTAAAGGGGTGGAGACGTACTAATGAACAGAGAAGATGTTATTTTAGTGCCAGGAATGTCTGCCTTGTTTATTTTGGACCCTATTTTTAAATTGGCATCGTTTGTATGAAATTGGCCAAATTGCCATTTTCGACCTTTTTTGGTAGTTGAAATTGGTAAAAGGCGGTTTCTTTACTCAATTGATAAAAAAATGGAGCCTAGGAAATAGTTAAAATTTTTAGTAGACTGAAACATTGGAATTTCCCGAAAAGGGGGCTCAAAGGGGCGAAACCCCAGCAAATGTCATGATACCGTTAATTTCCCAAAGCAAAATTTCCCGTTAGTTTTCCAAATTTCATAATTTTTTGGGGTTATGATCGGAAAAAAATTCTCTATCATTTCATAAGATTTTTTTTTTTTTAAAATTTTTGACCCCGAGAACGTTTTGGAGGTCCCGACCCCCCAAGGGGTTAAAAAACTTTTTTTTATAAATATAAACTAATGTTTAACTATAACAAACTACAGTGGTCCCTCGACTTTCGGTCAAACCCTTCCGGGAGCTACCCCTTAACCAATTCTTAAAAGTAAACCTTATTTCCTAAGAAATAATGTAAATAAAATTCCTCCAGACCCCCAAAAAATATTCACAAAAATTCATTTTAAAAAAAAACAATTATAAATCATATATAAAGTAAAAAATTTATAATTAAACATTTAAAATAACATTTACTTCCCTTTTATTGAAGAGAGTTGCGGGCATCGGGAAATGGGGGAAAGGGGGGAAACAGGGAAGGGGGTTAGTGTTTAAAAACCCCCTCCATAAGGATTTCGGGTAAAAAGTCCTCTCTTGAGGTTACTTCCCTTTCTTTGTTTTTTTAATCCCAGCTTGGATCCTCCCCTGTCAAAAAAATAACTGTAAGGGCCTTTTTTCTGGCCCCTAACATTTTTGAAGTTTAATGTTCAAATTTAATGTTCAATGACAAGGTTTTGCTTGAACAATTTCAATGGGCTTGTTTGAGCTTGCTCGGGTGGTGTTTTTAAACAAATGTCTGCACATCATTCCTTTTGGAACAAATTTCCTTAATCTCTGAAGAAGTTACTACCTCACCCTGTCCATCCCCCCTTTTCTGAATAATTTTCCCCTACTGTCGTCTGATCGTTCCTGATAAAGCTTTTTCAGCTTTTCCCCCAGTGGAGGTCTACCCTCGGTCCTCCACCAATTTCTTCCCATCCTCACCATCACCCCCAAAACCCGGGATTTCCCCAAACCACAAATCTTAAAAAGGCACAGGGTCGTCGGGGTCGGGGCCCCAAATCTTTCAAAATCCTTTTTTTAAACCAAACTGGCAAAAGTGGTCTCCAGAGTTCAAAGTCCCGGGGGTCACTCCTCCCAAGCCTTACCTATAAGGTCTATAATGGGGGAATAAGTGATTTTTTTAGAACCCCTTAGGGGCAATGGGGTCCGAGGGCCTTCAAAACCTTTTGAAACACTGTTTGGTGTACAGTTTTTTGAAGTTAGAAATGACCTGTTGGTCCATGGGGGATGAGAGGAGTGGTGTTAGGAAGAAAGAACTTCACTTTTATAAAACTGAAGTTGTCAGACAAATAGTCTTTCAAGTTGTGAGGATGAGCAGGGGCTTGTCCAGTAGAGGAGGCACGGTGGGAATTTTTTCCCGGGGTATTTTCCACACTGGGCCAAACACTCCAGTGAGCCATTCCCGGAAAATTGCTGTCATACCAAAGTTTGGGGTTAGCCTTCCAAAACACAAAAAATATTCTTATTGACATTGTGTTTCTTTAACACTCTAGGATTTTCAAGGGGATACACCAGTAAAGGCTTCATTTAAAAACCCCCTAGCTTCACACAACATGAGAGTTAGCCTGTTTTTATAGGTTTGGTCTGGCGTGCCTTTTTCCCCCTGAGTAATGAAGGTCCCGTTTGGCATTTTCTTCCAAAACAGGCCTGTTTTATCAAATTAAACACTTGTTTAAAAAATTCTTCAGTGTCTACGAACCCTTTAATTCCTGCACAAATTTTTTAGCTGCACGTTTGTCTGAACTGGTGCCTCACCGTTTTAAACGTGTTGGTTCTTTTTTAAAACTCTCAAAACCCGCCTTTCTGGTTTAAATCACCTCACCCGGTTCCAGGCACTGTCTTGACAAGATCTGGGCCGCCTTGGTTTTTTCCAAAAATTTTCCGTGGGAAAAACTTGTTT